>PVIU01007739.1:0-89321 GCA_004026605.1 Ondatra zibethicus
CTCATACTCGTGTAGCAAGTACTCTACCTCTGAGCCACCTCCCTAGCCCAATAAAATGATTTAAAAACAAGACAGGGTCTCACTGTAGCCCTGGCTAGCCTGGAACTTACCACATAGACCAGGCTGGTCATAAACTCAGAGAGTTGCCTATATCTGCTTCCCAAATCCTGAGATTAAAGGCATAAACCACCTCTCCTAGCTCCATTATTTATTTATTTGTTTATTTTTGCTTTGCTTTTTCAAGGCAGGGTTTCTCTGTATAGTCCCAGCTACCTTGGAACTCACTATGTAGACCAGGCTGGCCTTGAACTCAGAGATCTGCCTGCCTCTGCCTCCCAAGTGCTGGGATTAAAGGTGTGTGCCACCACTGCCTGACTATTTATTTATTTATTTTCTGGTTTTTCAAGACAGGGTTTCTCTTTAGCTTTTTGGAGCCTGTCCTGGAACTTGCTCTGTAGCCAGGTTGGCCTAAGACTCACAGACATCCGCCTGCCTCTGCCTCCTAAATGCTGGGATTAAAAGCATGTACCACCACTGCCCGGCAATAAAATTATTTTTACATGTAATTTCCCAAAATGGATGCAATGACTCATACCTGTAATCTTGGGAAATGGAGGCTGGAAGATCAGGAGTTCACCCTGTGCTACATAGCAAGGTTCGGGCCAGCTGGTGATACAGAAGACCCTACCCTATCTCAAATAAATAGATAATTCATAAAAAGACAGTAACTGAGCCAGACATGGTGGTGCACACCTTTAATCCCAGCACTCCAGAGGCAGAAGCAAGATGGTCTCTGTGAGTTTGAGACTAGCTGGTCTCTGTAGAGGGTTCCAGGATAGCCAGGGCTACACAGAGAAAATCTGTCTCAAATACATAAACAAACAGGTCGGCAATGTGATCAATGCTTTAAACACTTGCCACATAAACCTAAAGGCCTGCGTTTGATTCCCCAGAACTTACATAAAGGTGGAAGTAGAGGCTCCACCCTTAAAAGCCGTTCTTTGGTCTTCACACATGCATTGTAACCTGTGTGCATGTGTGTGTACCCACAAATACAAATACCAATCAATAATGTAATTTAAAAATGTCTAAAGGAGGAAAAGGGACTCCACAAAGTTGTATTCTGACCTCTGCATGCAAGCCATGAGACACACACCCTTAACAATAAAATAATACAACAATAATATAATAAATAGGCAGTAAATAAAATAAAAATTTAAAATTAGCAGCTTTCTTGGGAGTAGTTGAGATAGGATCTCTCGGTGTAACTCTGGCTGTCATGTAGCTTGCTATATAGACCAGGCTGGCCTTGATTTCACAAAGATCTGCCTGCCTCTGTCTCCCAGTGTGGGATTATAGGCATGTGACACCACTTTTGCCCCCATTAAAAAATTTATTTTTATGTATATAGATGTTTTACTTGTGTGTATGTTTGGGTACCATGTGCAGGTATTGCTGCAGGGGTTAGAAGAGGGCATCAGACGGCCTGGAACTGGAGCTACAGACAGTTGTCAGTCATGATATAGGTGATGGGTACTGAACCTGGGGCTACAGACAGTTGTCAGTCATGATATAGGTGATGGATACTGAACCTGGGGCTACAGACAGTTGTCAGTCATGATATAGGTGATGGGTACTGAACCTGGGGCTACAGACAGTTGTCAGTCATGATATAGGTGATGGATACTGAACCTGGGGCTACAGACAGTTGTCAGTCATGATATAGGTGATGGATACTGAACCTGGGGCTACAGACAGTTGTCAGTCATGATATAGGTAATGGGTACTGAACCTGGGGCCTCAGAAAGAACAGCCAGTGACCATCTCTCCAGCACCTTGAAGTCAGTAATCTTCCCATACATGGCAGCTTAGCTTTGACTGAGGAGGAGTAGGAAAGAGCAAGCTTGCGGATGGTAGGCAGAGAAAATCCTCTGGGAGAATTAAGGCCTACAGCCTCATTTACTCAAAGAGAAGCTCCTGGGGGATGAGTTCCTGAGTCCTGGGGCTCCCCCTTAGTCTTTACCACACAGAGCTCCCATTCCCCCAAGACTGAAAGAACTTCAGGGATAGTATCCACAGCCACTCAGTTTGGGGAGTCTCAGATTGAGACCCTTTGCTGTCTGCAGCCATCTCCCGGTTACTGCTTGGGAGGAGGAGCCAGAAGGGTTCATTGAAATTCATTTTTGTGGATGTTTAATATTTCAATTAAGATGATTAGACCCAAGCCTGAATGGGCAGCAGGGAGGCAGACCTGCTGAGAAGGCACAGAGTAATGAGATCAGTGGGCCCATCCACAGGGTCCCCCATGTTCGCAGGGCGTGATCTGTTTAACATCTCCACAAATGCCAAGATCGGATTAGAAAGGCAAGAAAGGAGAAGTGGGGGTGGGGCAAGTGAATGGAAAGTTACTGTGGAGAAAGAGCTTCCCACTTCCTGGTCGCCTGGCACTGCCATGGCATCTCCTGACCACTCATCATAGAGTCCCTATTATCTCACCCTCTTGTTCCATTTTAAGGCACCCTGTCAGGAGGATCTGCACATCTATATGGTGAAGTGTAATCAAGTCTCTTCACACAGACATTCACTCAAACGTACACACCTACCAGAATGTAGTAGCTTCAGGCCACAGAAACCCAGGTTAAAGGAGGTGGACATGGTCACCAGGGAATGGGGGAGCAGGAGGAAGCACTAAGTCTCATGCAGTGCTTCAGGGGCACAGAGGGAAAGACAGACAGACCAGGTTCCCATCACTGCATTCCCACATGGAATTCTGGGTGTGAGACCCACCCTACCCAGGCTGGAGTCTCAGCTGGACACGTTTCCAGCTGTGTGACCTTGGGCAAGTTATTTAACCACTCTGTGCCTTGGTTTCTTCATCCATATCATATAGGGCATGTGTTTAACAAGTTAGAAACTCTCACATGTTTGGAACAATGCCTAAGACATGGTTCTGCTATTTCAGATCCAGAAGAAGACTCTGTTTGTTGTGATAACTCAGGAATGGAAGCCTCCAGGGTATATCTGGGAGTCTCAGAGACACCCACAGCACTCTAGAGACATCAGCTCCACCCTGGGTAGAGGAACAGAGTAAGAAGAACGGGAAGTGGAGGGTTCTACAGAAGCTGCCAGTGAAGTGTGGATGGTGAGCCTGGACTGCTACCACTGAGAGCTGATGTCCGCAGACCCACCCCGCACTGAGCAGACCCACCCCTCACTGAGCAGGCGCCGTGCTTGAACAGAGAGGGCCAACCTTCCTCTGGATCATGGAACACATGATCAGGTTTTGAAGTATAATTGGTTTCTTTTTGGGAGGCAGGGGGAGGGATAATGGTCCCTAAATATGTTTTTTGGCTCCATTCATCCACTGTCGAGCAAAGGAAGGAGTAACTGGGTACTGGGCCCTCAAGGGGAGCCTGGCAGCTGTGCGTGTCCTCATAGAAGAATCAGGACTCTCCATGTCACAGGTTCTTTGCAAGAAGTGTTTATTAAGCACCTACTATGTATGAGCAAGACACCACACTAGACTCTGAGCAGTAGGAGGCCGAATTAAAGGGAATCTTGGTCTTCAAGTGACTTCTTCCAAGTGAGGGCTGCCAGCAGCTGCCGGCTCCCTGCCCATGCACTTATACACACAAACCCCCCAGAGAGAAGGAAGGGGGTGTCTCCAAATGCCAGACTGCTTTAGTTCCCCTTGCTTTCTTTTCGGGAAAATTATGCAGCCCTCTTTCTGCACTCACTTCTACTTTCTCTCTTTCCTCACACCCCTTTGCATTTTCCTCTCTGCCTCACTTTTGCTCTTTTCCCCCAGACCCTGTGACTGCTTCCTTCCTCATCTACACCTCCCTTTCTGCCCTTCAACCTGCTGCCTGTTCTCTCCCGTTTCTCTTCCTCGTTTCCTTCCTTGATTCCTCATTCTCAGGCTCCCCAAACACCAGACTCCCCTCTACTCCCCACCCCCAGCTTCCATCCCCTGGGTCTTCTCTTCCTGTTCCAGCACCGGGGACAGCTCCAGCCCCCGGAACAATGGACCCCACCTTAGGGCTCCTCTATAAATTCTCCATCTTAGTGTATTGCCCAATTCCTGATTGGGGAGTAAAATGGGGGAAGGGTTGTTAACAAGACCAGCTGCTCTTCTACGGTGGAAAGGGAGTCAGGGAGGATAGAGATAGAAAGAGGGAGTGGCTCTTTCCTGGGTTGTGCGTCTCTCTCCAGAGTAGAGAATTTGTATTCTACCCCTGAGACTGACATCACTGATGTCAGGGGAAAGGAGGTGGGAGTGGGGAGGGGGGTGTGGAGGGGGGGAGGTTTTTGTTGAGGAGAGCGCGGCCGGAGAGCAGAGCTCCGGGACCCAGGTGACCGGGAAAGAAGGCAGCCCTAGTGTCGGAAGTAGCCGGCAGCAGTCCAGGACGGGGAACCATCCAGGGTGGGGGTGGGGGGGTCGAGGGAGAACCTGAAGGGGGCAGGGCAGAAGGGACCCCCGGAACCCTGCCGCCATCAGAGATCAAGTATTTGGCATCAGGGATCTTCGGACCCAGCAGAAGGATCAGCCACAAGGGAGGTGTCCTCCCTAGGAAGCCAACGAGAGAGTCACCTGCCCCACATCAGGAGCAGGGACCCCTCATGACGCCGCTGGCAACCATATCAGGCCCCTAGCCCCTCAGCCTCCTTCCTATCGCCCTCCTCTTACTCTTTCCTCATCTCTTGTGGCATTTGTGCCTTTGCTCCCATCCTCTGCGCTCCAGCGCTCCTGTTACCACCCAAACGCCCCAGGGCTTAGCTGCCCTGACCCCCATCCTGGGATATTTGCCAGATCTCTGGGAGGGAGATCATTTGTTTGGGCTATGCCCCCTGGTGGCCTGACAGTATCTGCCTAGACCCCTGACCCCAAGCCCTCAACTCCCCAGGCCTCCTTTGTGTGAAGAGCCCTCCTCTGATCAGCACTGTGGTTGGGGGCCAAAGGGAAAGCCGGCCCTGCTGGGCCCCTGGGCCCCACCACCTGCCTCCTGGTTGGGCAGCTTCCCTTGTCTTTGGGCCTCTCCCTGCTCCCCCCCCGGCCCCTCCTCCTGGGCCGCCCCAATGAAGGAGCCGGATGCCATCAAGCTGTTTGTGGGGCAGATCCCGAGGCATCTGGAGGAAAAGGACCTGAAGCCCATCTTCGAGCAGTTTGGTCGGATCTTCGAGCTGACTGTCATCAAGGACAAGTACACCGGGCTGCACAAGGGTGAGGGGTCAGGCCAGGCTGGAGAGGAGGCAGAAAGGATGGAGGAAGCCAGAGGGATGGAATGGCTGGGAAGGAATGATTTGGAAGCAGAGTTCAGGGGCTGGGGACTGGATGGAGTAGTTGAATGAGAACTCAGTTGAGTGACAGGGACTTCTGGGTGGAAAACTAAGGGGAACTGTACATAGAGATGGAGAAGGGTGTTGATGGCATGGGAGGAACTCCAGAAGGACTGGAAGGACAAGTTTGAGGAGAGAGGACCAAAATTGACAATGTGAGTAGCCCCAGACGATGCTGGAACGTCCGGCCAGGTGTTCGACCTAGAAAGAGTGGGGTATAGCCAAGCCAGGGAAGCCCAGGACGAAAGTGATGAGCAGAGGAGAGGGTCGTGGGGAAGAGAGATTAGACAAGGTTTGTAGGACTTAGGAAGTTATTAGGAAAATGCTCCTCAGGGCTCTCCGAGAGCTGCGCTGCTAAACGGGGCTGGCCTGGGATCAGCACTTGGAGAGCTCCAGATGCTGGGGACCCGGGCCACACCACCTCCCTGCTCTCTGGGCTCAGGAAAAAGCACTTCCGGCTGCTGCTTTTCCTCTTCCTTCTCCATGCACAGCCCGCACCTGCCTCTGGTGGAGTCTACGAGACCTGAGAAGTAGGGGAAATGGAAGAGGAGAGGGTGATGATGGCCAAGATGGAGGGAAGAAGGGAAGAGAGAGGAAAGAGGAGGAGAAAGGGGGGAGGGGAGAGAAAGAGAGAGAGGAGAGAGAGAGAAAGAGAGAGAGGAGAGAGAGAGAGAGAGAGAGAGAGAGAGAGAGAGAGAGAGAGAGAGAGAGAGAGAGAGAGAGCGCCACATTGCCCTACCTGCTTGGAAATCACAGTTCCTGTCCCAGTCCCGTCTCTCAACACATCAAATGCTCTCTCTCCCATGTCCCTCACCTCAGGTCTCTGCCCCAGAAAAAGGGTGTAATTTTTATCCCTCTGGGATGCCTCCCCAACCCAGCCGGCAGAGATGGCAAGAAGGGGAAACACCTTCCCCATCCTCAGTCTCCTGGGGAAACCCTAGGAAGGGGAAACTGGGGACTCACCCCAACCCTGCCTCTCCACCTGTGTCTCCTCAGGATGTGCCTTCCTGACATACTGTGCCCGCGATTCAGCCCTGAAGGCCCAGAGTGCCCTGCACGAACAGAAGACTCTCCCAGGGGTGAGTTCTGCGCTCTGCAGGGTCAGGGGGCTGAGAAGAGTCTCAGGAGTGGCAGGGGACCCACAGCCCTCCCAGGACACTGAGCTATTTTCCACCTCTTGTCATCAGCGGGAAACCCTTCTAGCATCCTTTCCTTCTGTAGATGTGTGGAGAAGAATGATTCCTGGAGTAGATGGGACCTTTTCTGAGGGTTGCGTGCAGTCCCTCCCCCACTCCTCAGTCTGTCCCCAGGCCATGTTAGAGGGAGGACCTAGTTGTATGCGATGCATGCACATTAGACTGGACACCTGTGTCAGAGGGAGCAAGGGACACCCAGGCACTCTTTTGTGGCACTGGATAAGGCAGGCTGGGAGATAGGGGAGGGTGCTGATGCCCTGAGAACAGGCAGCTGGGCCTGCTGGACTGTTCTGTGCTGGCTTCTGAGACCATGCAGGCTCCCTTCCTGTCTCCCAGGAAGAACTCCAAACAGAGCCACAGGGCATCAAAGCAGAGCAGGGTCTGAGGTGGATATGAGTTTGGGGACAGCAGGCAACGGAAGAGCTGACATGATCTTGAAAGAGCAGGCTTGACCCCACCAAGTGCCCAGGGAGGTCAGGGAAGGAGAGGTGACTCTGAGGTGGCTTCCCTCTTGCAAAGTTACATTTCTTTGTCTCTTGAGCCAGCCTCCTACCAGCCTGGGTTGGTAACTTCTAGAAGCTCCCTCCTCCCCCCACTTCCAGCCCCTTTGGCTGTCTCTCTGCTTCTCTTGGCTCTCAGACTGTGAGTACCAGGTAGCCTTTCCTGAAGCCTCATTGCCCAAGGCAAACCTTGGCTCAGCACTGTCTGGGGGTTGGAGACATCTGTCCTAGCCTCCACGCCTTCCACGTGGGACAGAGCATGGTACTGACTGACCATCCTGAAAGGAAACAGACAAAACAGGTGGAGATATAGAAAATAGAGCTACTTATACCGCCCCAGACTTCAAACTCTCTGGAGGTTCCCTCTAGCCCTCCCCACCATCTTATCCCAACCATCAGGAACCGCCACTGCCCAGAGTGGAGGGCCAGTTCATGCTAGGCGCATGCTAGTGAGCTGGCCAAGGGATCTAGGATGAGCATGCTCATGCACATGCGCATATGAGCACCTTAAAGGCCAGGTGAGGGGTACATGCGAACTGCTGAGTTCCAACTTCCCTCCTTTTTCTCTCTTGAGGGCCCTCGCAAATCATTTTTTACCTCCACCGCTGTGGGTTTCCTGTTCCTCATTTCAGAGCTCCTGCAGGAACTGGAGGGTCCACAGAAGGAGACCAAAAAAGGCCAGAGAAGGGACTTGGATGAATGACAGTGTGGGCTGGGCAGGTGCCCCAAAGGCAGAGTACTCGCTAGGGACATCTCCCCTGCATCTGTCCCCTCCAGTTGCCTCTGAAGCTCAAACAAAACTCTGTCTTGGATAAGACACTGCCTGCCTTTCCTGAAAGCACAGTGGGCTGGGCATGGGAATGGGGGAATGCCCCTGCCAAGAATGCTTCTCTCACTTTGCTCCAGACCTCCCAGGTGACATGAAGTTTCTACGGTGGCCTTTGCCACAGTTGGCAGAATCCAGAGGGACTGATAGAGTTTCTAATAGGAAATGAGTTCTGTTCTTCCAGGAGAATCACATGCTAAAGGATTGAGAAAGCTGGTACAGGGCAGTCAAGGGAGCAGACACCCGTAGCAAACTCCTGCCCTTGTACCCTACCAGGCGTCCTATCCTGCCATTTGCGTCATCAGTTTTGTGTGTGTGTGTGTGTGCGCGTGTGTGTGTGTACACGGTGTCAGACAGTACACAGTTCTGTCAGTAACTTTTTGTTCCCTTCTCCAAGTCCTCTTGCAAAGTCTATTTTAACAAGGACACTTTAACTGCTTCCTGCTCCCCATCTTCGTCACCCAGAATCTAGAAGGTGCTACCATATTGAGATGTTTCAGGCAGGTCTGTGGCTGTTGAGTCCTGTTCTCTCTTCTCTCCAGGAAGAGTTCCCAGGGTGGCTCTGTCCCAGGTTTCTGGATCCATTCTGAGCAGGGTGTGGCCTCTTGTGAGGGTTGCCTCTGCCTGGCTTATTCTTTCCCATCTGTTTTGGATCAAACTCCCGCTCTGGAGATGTGGGCATTCCCATCAGCTTGAGGCAGCGAGGGTGGGCTCCGGGTCACCAGGAACTGTGGAGCCCGGAGTAGCAGATCTACACCCTCAAGAGAATCAGATTTTGAGGAAGAGTGAGCTCTTTTTAGAGGTGGGCTCTTGACTTAGTTAATGAGAGGTATGGACCTGAACAGTGGCTCTGTTAGGGAAAGGAGCTCAGAGAGCTTTGGCTGGAGTGTGAACAGCCCCTTCTTCTTTGGGAGGCCCTTGGGAGGGCTTATCACCTGGTGGGTGGTAGCTAGGGAGGAGGCGCCTGCCTGGTTGCCAGGTAAACACAGCACAGCTGGACTCAGGGGAGGGGGCAGGTGTGCCCAGGCAAGCTAACAAAACTGAGCTTCCCACAGGAAGTGCCAGGCCAGGAAGGAGTGGGGATGGGAAATGTGCATTGGGAGTGCTGAGGAGTCCTCTGTGAGGGCGTTGTGGGGGGTTTGTCCACACTGCGGTCTGTGCTGTAATCTCTGCGAGAACGGACACCGTGGGTATTTACTGACATGTTATGTTTGTGCTGGAAGCCTGGGCAGGCGCGACATCATTCCTCTCCCAGGTTCTCAGTCTCTGAGAGGACAGCAACTTCCCTGGAGACTTGCCAGGAAGGGCCTCGTGCCAGTCCAAAGAATGCTGTGGCCCTGACTGGGCTGTCCCCACATCTTGAGGGGGGATGTGATTAGCTGCTGTGGTGCCTGGGAGAGAATCTCCTGTTTTGGTTACGGTACAGAAGATGTGACTGACCATAAGTCTCTAGGCCACAGACCTCCCCTATACGTTCATACACACACGTTTTCTCTCTCTCTCTTTCTCTCTCCCTCTCTCTGTCCTGAGGAGATTGAGTCTCAGATGGGATAATCCCAGATTGGCAGGAGGTAAAATCTGGGGGGCAGATTGGCAGGAGGATTTATGAGACTGTGACCCTCCCACCCCCCACCAGCTGCTCATAGACCCAGAGATTTGGGAGGGGGAAGGAGGGGCAGGAATATCATTGAAAATGAGTCTTGGGTTTGATCTGAGGCTGTGAACACCTGGCTGGCAGAGTCCGGCCAGGCGCTGTATTTTTGTATTTCTCCTTATTAATTTCAATCACTCAAGATCTCCAAATGCTAGAGGACCAAAGGTAAGGAGCACCTGACTACAGAATTCCTGGTCTGTCTTCTTGAGGAAGTTGAAGCCCAGTGGAAAGAAATGACTTAGCCATGGCTCCTAGTGAAAGGCAGGGCTCCTAGGACCTAGGTCTCCTCTCAGTTAAATGACTTTCGTTAGCCTACCCTTAGCCTCACTCTTAGCATGTAAATGATGCTTCATCTTAGACTTTTGGTCTCTGGAGTTAAGACTGCCCTGCCACCACATGAGTGAGAGGACTGGGTGTGACCCTAGCAGTCAAAGTCCTCACTAGTGAAAGAAATTCAGAGCTGAATACTGAATGCCTTCACTTTCCAGCCACTACCACGCTCGCCATCTTGGTTAAGGAAATCAACCTGTGGGAGTTTCCCAAGTCCACTCACCAAACAAGACACGGGGAATAGAAGTAGGAATTTTTCTACCCACACTGAAGACTGAACAAAGGGTGATACTGTGGGTGTCAGGGAGAAGGCAGAGGTCTGGAGTACTAGGGAGCCAGGGAGGATTAAAAGGAGCACAGAGCCTCCGCTCCTTCAGCACTTTCTCAGCTCTTCAGACCATGAATTGGTTCTAGAGGAGGGAGGCAGGAGAACAAGCAGTATGGCCCCTGCAGGGCTCACTCCACTTACCTCTCTCCAGGACCAGGAAGCTTTCCTGGGCCCCTCCCCCACCTCCCAGCCCCTCCCCAATCCTCCACCCCCAGCATACCCTGTTCCCACCCCCCCTCCAGTCCTTCTCCGGGTGTGTGTGGAGAAGCAGAAGTGATGACATCACCACGGTCGCCAGGGCGACGGGGACGGATAAATCAGGCTGAGTGGGCGGTTGCCATGGTGCGCATTCTCCCGTTGCCACGGAGACTGGGCATCTGCTCCCTTTGTGCTGCCCGAGTGCCTTCCCCCTGGGGTCAAGGGGTGTAGGGGAGCAGAAAGAGAGGCAGACACACCTCCAGTGGTTAGAAGGAATTCTAGGCCTCTGTGGGGGTCCCCCTCATCCTCCCTTGGGGGTTCTCCATGGGGTGGCCTCTGTCTGCTCCTACTTCGCAGATGGAGGCAGCTCTGGTTGACCAGGCCCTTGGTTGAGCTCTGACTTCAGAGCTGGGTCCTATGGACGGGCATTTCTCACCTAAGAGAGCCACACCTATGGGTGGCCCAGGCATTCTGAGGCCAACCTGAGCCCAGACCTGCACCCCATGAGCATCTTCCAACACATCCCCTCTCCTCAGTACCTTTAGTCCTTTCAGGTCTGAATTCTAGACAAGCCCTGCCCTTTCCTTCCCATCATCTTAGAGGGCTGAGGCAACTTTGTTCCCGTCAGTCTCTGGCCATCTCAGCTGGGGAGGGCTCTTGGATGTTCCAAGGAGGTCCTGCCAGCTTCCTTCTTTTCTCTCCGATAGATGAACAGGCCAATCCAGGTCAAGCCGGCCGACAGCGAGAGTCGAGGAGGTAGGTTCTACAACTTTGGATTCAGCCCCTTTCCTCTTACCCCCAGGCCCAGGGTTTGAGAGAGGTGAAGGGTAAGGGTGGCCTCTCCTAAGGAAGGAAGGCTGACGGTGCTGGAGAATTATCTCAGGCTGGGGTTAAGGGATGGGCGAGTGTGTGGTAGGAGGCGAGATCTGACCCCTTCACAGAGATGACAAAAATGAGGCCAAGGTTCAAGTCCTTCTTGACCTGAGATGAGAGTACTGCCCATTACTGAACCCCACTCCTTCACACCTAGAGTTATTGTCCCCCAGGATGGGGGAAGTCTTGTCAGGAGCAACAGGTACACATAGAAGGTGAAAGGCTGGGAGAGTGTTCAGGAGGTCCTGAACATTACTCCCGTCCTATGCCCCGCCCCCAGAAGACCGGAAGCTCTTTGTGGGGATGCTAGGAAAGCAGCAGACAGATGAGGACGTCCGGAAGATGTTTGAACCATTTGGGACCATAGACGAGTGCACCGTGCTTCGGGGGCCAGATGGGACCAGCAAAGGTAGCCCTCCCACAGCTCCTCTTGCCCACAGAACCCCAGAGGACACCCTCACGTGAGGTACGCCCAGAGGTAGGCATTCACCCTCTTCTCCACCCCAATGTTTGTTCACCCCAGGCTGTGCCTTCGTGAAGTTTCAGACTCACGCCGAGGCCCAGGCAGCCATCAACACCCTCCACAGCAGCCGGACCCTGCCGGTGAGCCCCACTCCCCTCCCTCCTAGTTTCCCCACTGGCCCACCCACCAGGCCCTAGCATAGAGCAAGATTCTATTTAAGATGGGACTTCTAATTTATTATTTTTAAGTTTTTGCAAAAGAATTAATGAATTAAATATTACACCCTATACCTACTCATCTCCAGTCTGAATTCTCTTACTCTCCTCCAGCCTCCTCCGTTCCTCAGTCTTATCTCCTATCTCTTCTCTACCCTCCCCTGTCTCCCACCTCGCTCCCTGGGGTGTCAGGACCCTTGCTTAGAGGCCCCACCTGCCCAGCACACCTCATACTGCTGCTCCTGAATGTTAGCGTTGGGTCACTTGAGTGCTAGCAGGAGTTCCCAGCTGGAACCTAACTAGGTGCTTCCGAAAGATGTGGGGCTTCCCATACTCAAGGCCCTCTAGCAGAGGCAGGGTGGGCATCAGACAGGAAGGGGACTCAGCATCTGATAGAACTGAACCCTGGGCCCTTGAGCTCAGAGAGTCTAGGACTCTGTGACAATCCTTGCAAATGTCCCTATTGGAATTAGATTTGGCTCAGGATAGCATGAAAGTGCGGAGTGGCGTCACCGAGCACTGCATGAGACCTGGGGTGTGGGGCTGGACGCAGCTGATCCACTGTGGGTAGCTAGCACAGGCACCTCTCGGCGCTGTCCTCTCCATCCCCGCAGGCCCGTCCAGTTTGAGCATTTAACTTCACACTCCTCAATTCTATCTAGCCTTTTACACACCCAGTGCAGGGAAGACGGTGGGATTAGGATCTCCCCATTTGGACTGGGCATTGTGATGGCTGTGCTCCCAAAGAGGCCTACGACCAGGCGCTGAGGCCCTAGGGAGCAGACGTTGACTCTGCCTGTGACACGTGGGCCCAATGCCCAGGGTGCCTCCTCCAGCCTGGTGGTAAAGTTTGCTGACACAGAGAAGGAGCGAGGTCTCCGCCGAATGCAGCAGGTGGCTACCCAGCTGGGCATGTTCAGCCCTATCGCCCTCCAGTTTGGAGCCTACAGCGCCTACACCCAGGCCGTAAGCATGCCCCCCCATCCCCACTGCTAGCTCGATCCTGCTCATCTCTGTGTCCTTCATGGCCCACCGTCCAAACACCGAAGCAGGGCTCGGGAGGGAGACGGACAGCAGTGCTGGGGGCCTGGCCCTACTCTCCTCTCCCCATCCCACAGCTGATGCAGCAGCAGGCAGCGCTGGTAGCAGCTCACAGTGCCTACCTCAGCCCTATGGCCACCATGGCTGCCGTACAGATGCAGCACATGGCTGCCATCAATGCCAATGGCCTCATCGCCACCCCTATCACTCCATCCTCAGGTAAGGCTTATGCTAAGCAGGTAGGGCTAGGGACAAACACAGCCGGGCAGATGATGATAGCATGGTGGCTGTGAGCAGGGGAAGCCATGGGGTCCAAGAGGTGCTGGGGTCAGAGAATGGCCACTTGCTCCACTCTGCCCCCAGAGTGTTCCAGCTGGTTCTCTGCATCTGTGTGCCTGTCTCTGCTTTGTCGTCATCATTTTCTCCTTCCTAGGAACCAGCACCCCTCCTGCCATTGCTGCCACGCCGGTCTCTGCCATCCCTGCTGCCTTGGGCGTCAACGGCTACAGCCCGGTGCCCACCCAGCCCGCAGGGCAGCCTGCCCCTGATGCTCTGTATCCCAACGGGGTTCACCCTTACCCAGGTGGGGCTCTTTGCCTGCCCACCTTGCTCCATCAGCCAGCCATCCAGGCCACCATTCCTATGCTGGCAACCATGATACACCTTCCCTCTCCAACCTCAGGGCTTAAGGTGCTTTTCTTGCTCTCTTTCTAGGCAGAAGTGCTCCTTGGGTTCTTTTCTTTTCTTAGTGTTTTTGAGACAGGGTCTCTCTGTGCGGCCCAGGCTTTCCCAGAACTCATTATGTAGACTAGGCTAGCTTGGAACTCACAAAGATTTGCCTGCCTCTGCCTCCCAAGTACTGGGATTAAAGTCTTGTGCTACTTCCTCTACCTGGCATTCTTTGCGTTCTTGGCTAGGGCAGCTGAGGCTTAGAGAGGCAGAGCAATTTGGCCATGGTCAGTCATAGACCCGTCTGCCTGACACTGGGCTCTTTCCCTTTTCCTACTGCCATAAGCATCTCCCCTTCTCATCTCACCCCTCACCCCTACCCCATGGGGCTCTGTGGGCTGAGAGGGACGCTGGTGGGGTTCCCATCATGTCCCTTCCCAGACCCACTCATGGCTTGTGGTGCTCCCCTCAGCCCAGAGCCCTGCTGCCCCTGTGGACCCTCTCCAGCAGGCCTATGCGGGAATGCAGCACTACACAGGTGAGGATGCTGGCCCAGGCCTGCGCATGCGCAGGTGGGAGGGACGGCTTGAGGAAAGCAGACCTAGAAACTATACATCTAAGCCTCCTTCGACACTCTCTGCCAGCCACGCCCTCAGGCTTTCCTGACAAGCTATGCCTGTGAGAGTGGATGCTGATCTGAGGAAGCCCCTTCCCTGACACTCTCAGTCCTGTAGATTCCACCGGACTGGGCTGGGGAGGGAGACAAGGCTGGCTGTGAGGGGTTGGGAGAACCCCATTTGCTTTTCCTGTTTTCACTACCCTAGCAGCCTATCCTGCAGCCTACAGCCTGGTTGCACCTGCGTTCCCGCAGCCACCAGCCCTGGTCGCCCAGCAGCCCCCACCACCTCAGCAACAGCAGCAGCAGCAGCAGCAGCAGCAACAACAACAACGGGAAGGTGCCAGCCAGGGGCAGGGTTCTGATAGCTGTGAACCACCCATGTTGTGGGCTTGGGTACTCCCGATGGCTCTGCGCCAAACTCAGCTCTGGCCCTATGTGTGAGGATGGAAGGAATGGGGACCCCGGTCCCACACTACCGGGGGCCTGGATCGGCAGCTGCTCTCTGCAGCTGCCCGCCCCCACCTCTGATGATCCAGTCTGCATTTCCTAGTCTCTGAGCTATCCCTTCTATCTCTGCTGCCACCCAGGCCCTGATGGCTGCAACATCTTCATCTACCACCTGCCCCAGGAGTTCACGGACTCAGAGATCCTCCAGATGTTTGTCCCTTTTGGTCATGTCATCTCAGCCAAAGTCTTTGTTGACCGGGCCACCAACCAGAGCAAATGTTTTGGTAAGAACATGATGATCCTGCCGGGCGGTGGTGGCGCACGCCTTTAATCCCAGCACTCGGGAGGCAGAGGCAGGTGGATCTCTGTGAGTTCGAGGCCAGCCTGGTCTACAAGAACTAGTTCCAGGACAGGCTCCAAAGCCACAGAGAAACCCTGTCTCGAAAAACCAAAAAAAAAAAAAAAAAACAAAAAAAAAACCACGATGGACATTTTTGCTTGAACTCTAACTTAGAACGAAGTTTGCCACATTTGGAGGCACTTAGGGTCTCAATGAACTCAGCATTTGAAAGCCTGATTATACAAGACCACAAAAGAACGATCTCAGACACGTCCACCAGCCCATACAGTTGACACAAGCCCGGCTCTTGTAAAAACGTCATAGCTTCATCTTCCTCCTTAAGAACCAACCTTGGGGCTAGAGATGTAGCTCAGAAATCTGAGCACATGTAGTGGCATGAGATCCTGTGTTCGCATCACACACACACACACACACACGTGTAGTGGCATGAGATCCTATGTTCACATCACATACACACACGCATGCACATGCACGAGCCAACTCCATTTCATGTAGTCTAGGGATACTAGATTTCAAAAGGACGTAGTTTTCAGCTGGAAGCCTGTTTCAGACCCTTGCTTCAAAAGCCATTTATAGGGTTTTCAAAAGGTAGGTTTCTGAGAGCTTTCAGGCTAAGGGGCCACCTTTCAAAGAACATTGGAAAGCACATCCTAGATTGTGAATAGCTGGACTGGATTCACTCATTAAATCTATCATAAACCAATTCTTTCTGACTGCCTACTGTGTGTCAGGCAGGTCTCTAGGTTTTAGAGATGCTCGGAAGGAGCAGGGTGGTGCTGGGAAAGCAAACAAGTAGCCTGGCCCTACGGCTGGACAGCGCTGTGGGGCCAGGCCGGCCTTATGCCCTTCTCACCTCAGGCTTTGTGAGTTTCGACAATCCGGCCAGTGCCCAGGCTGCCATCCAGGCTATGAATGGTTTCCAGATTGGCATGAAGCGCCTCAAAGTCCAGCTAAAGCGGCCTAAGGATGCAAACAGGCCCTACTAAGGGCTTCAGGTGGGTGTTGCTTTGTCCTGTGACCTCATCTCCAGACTCCACACACTGGGGCCAGACCCCTTAAGTGAACCCCCCACCCTTCTTCCACTACCCACCCACCATGATGCTGGGCAAAAGAAAGTGGGATCTGGGCCACTCCCTCAGCTACTGAGTCATTTGTGTCTCCTGCAAGCACACACACACACACCACCCCAGGGAGAGCCAAGTCTACACCTGTGTCTGCTCCCAGAGTTTTCCACAGTATCTGGTCTTGTTTGTCTGGTCAGTGTCTGTGTGTCTGTGTCTTTCTCTTTCTGGTTTTCCTTTGGGATGGATGTAATTAGTGAAGTAAGTTTGGGGGACCAGGAGACTGCTTTAGAGAACTGGACGGTCATAGAGCCTCTTGGTTCGGAAACCTTGTCTCCCAAGAAGTGGGGACACTTAGTCCCTGTTGCCTGTTGCCCTGAACTGCAGGTGATTTTCCCAGGGCAGTGGACTCTGGGGCAGAACACAATACAGATGGGAGTGGGCGTGGCTTGGCTTAGTAGAGAAAGTGGAATAGCATTGACCTGGGATTTGTACTGAGTAGGGCCCCTCCACTCTAGTGAGGCTGCCATTTAGACTTGGGGCACAGAGCTGTGAACCCTGGCTACTTTTGATTTGTTTAATCTCCTTTGGACCAAACCCTGAAAAAAATCACAACCCAAGAACAATACCCACATTTCTGTTTCTCCCCTTTCCCCCCAATCCTGGCTGCTTAACTCCCCCCCACCCTGGGGGCCCCCAGCCCAGGGTCCGTGTCCATTGTCGGCTGAAGCCCCCATCCCGGACCCCTGCTCCGGGCCCCTGTAAGTTGCATGGAACGAGCGTGTTGTCTTTGGAGCCAATTGTTTGTTATCTGGGGAGGGGCTGTGGAGGGAAGCGCCCCCCCAGCCCAGGCTCAGGGCCGGGGGCAGCTCGCGGGATGTGCTTGGTCAACAGTGGTTGGTGACTGTGGTCTGTGGTCTGTGCATTTTTCTCTTGCTTCCTTTGTTCCTTTCCAAAAAGGAATGAGAACAGTACCTTAGGGCTAGGAATGCTGTCATTCCATCCCTAAACCCCTCCTGGGTCACCCCAGTCTCTGCGGATGCTCCCCTCTCCAGGTGTCTGTCTTGTCCGTGCACCCTCTTCTCCTTCCTTCTAGTTATCTCTGCCTGCCTGTTTGTCTCATTCCTTTGCCGCTCTCCCCTCTAGCTCTGTCTGGTGTTTCTTCCCAATTGCTTCAGCTTCTCTTTTGTTCCACCCTTTCTTCCCCATTTCTCTCTCCCTGCTCTATGCCCTCATAGCTGGAGGGATGGGGGAGGTGAGCGAATGGTTCTGTTGGGACACGGCCTTTCTGATGGCCTGCCTTTCTCAAGTAGCCCCATCATAGGTGCCATCACTCCCTGTCACCACCCGCCCCTTCCCGGAACCCGAGACTAGTATCAGCCATCTTCCCTGTGCTTCACCCACATTTCCTTTCTTCACAGGTCTGGAGATACCAGAGGAAGGGCACTCTCTTCCCATGACTGGCCCCGGCCTTCTCTGCACATCTGCCCTGGGCCTTGATTGGACTCTGGGGCAAAAGCTGCTTCATGGCCCTAAGGGTCCAGGACCTGGCTCACTCCCACCACCTTGCCTCTCTGAAGGGCCATGGTTTTGCTTCCCTGGCTCCAAGAGCCTATTTCCTCTCTAGTGCCCTTCTGGCCTTTGTGAGGAAGCAAGGAATAGGTTTGAAGGCCCAGGGGTGTCTGCCTTCTGCTAAGGCTCCGGAGTCGGGCCTCTGCAGCCACCGTTCGCACTTGTCCTCCCCTCAGTGGGCGTGGAGTAGCTGTGCAGGCCCATGAGGGTGGCCAGGCATCCTCTCCCAAGCGTTCTCACTCCAGCCTCCTCCCCACTGTAGAGGCTTCTCAGAAGCTGGCTCTCACATCTCCCTTCACTCTCAGCTAGAGGTAGGATATCTTCAAATCCCAGGCTCCTAGCCCTAACACTCATTGCCTCCCCGAAGAGCCCCTCAAAGGAGGGTGTGGGGGAGCCCTGAGAGCTGCCTCTCTGCCAGCCAGTCACGGAGACCCTCCTTTCATGAGGAAAAGACCTTCCCTGAATCCCTAAAATGTTTACAGTCTCTGCTGGCCTCCAAGTGAATACCAGGACCACCAGGGCGTCACCCAGCCCAACCAGCCAGGCGCTGCCATCCCTCTTTCTGGGAGTTTAGACAATGTTGCCCTTGAATTTTTTTTTCTCTCTCTCTTGATTTCTCCCTTTGCTTTGGGGGTAATTGGGTATTTGGGAGGGAGGGTGTGGGGAGGGTTAAAGGGGTTTATTACCTGATCATTTTCTTTAGGAAGAAGTTTTAGGGAAAAGAACATGGGTGGGGGTGGGATGGTAGAGGGTGAGAAGGGAGTCAATTTCTGACATTCTCTATGCTTTACTTATTTATTGAGTTTTACTTTTGAAAAGTTGGTCTTTTCTGTCTAAATAAAGAAAGAAGTTTAAAAGCACCCAATATGAGTCTTGGAGGGTTGAGAGTAGGGTGTTCACATTGGGGAGGGGAAGGAAGGGAGGGAAGGAGATTAAGGTTAGGGAGACAGAACTTTGAGGAAGGTCAAGCCCTTGCTATGGTCAAGCCTTGCTCATAACTTCACAATCCTATTCCACTCGTCTTTGGGGCTTGATTCTAGAATGCTCTTCAGAGTCAAACAGCAGAAGGACCTGCAGCTGAGTACAGGAGCGAGCACTGGTCAGCAGGCCTCTCTGAAGGTTGGGGTCTTGTTTCAGGTAACACTAGGAGCTGACTAACACCACCATTGCTGTGTGCGTGTGGTCCTGTGCTGACCCTTAATGTTCATTCCTCATTCTCCAGCAGCCCTATGGGCAGGAGTTATTTAGCAGCAGGCAGGGAAGATGTTTGGAAGGTTAGCTCCTTTTCCCAGAGTTACAATGCCAGAAAAGAGGGAGCTGTGGAAGCTGAGCGCCTGTCCAGCCGCTGTCTTCTCACCTGTTCCTGAGGTGAAGATGGCCAGCAGTAGCAACAGGGTGCTGGAGTGCTCCATCCACGGGTCTCAAAGCCAGCTCCTATGATTCTTTCCCAAGAATGCTTTTAGCTCACAGGGATCACATGGTGTGGGCTCCCTTCACTGTGCATGGCCCACTGGTAGGCAGCAGCTCTCCCCAGGCTCTTACAGGCAGGCCAGAGCTGTTCAGAGGAAGTGTGACTGCAGGCTGGGGATGTAGCTCAGTGGGAAAACACTTGCCAAGGGTGCCCAGGGCCCTCTACACCAACACAGAGATAACGAGAAAGAAAGCAAGGGAGGAAGAGAAGGAAATGTGGGGTGGGGGTAAATACAAGGGCAAAAGAGAAACTTACAGCCATGTGTAAATTCTCACAGCTACCTCCACCTTTCCCTCCCCTCTCCTCTTAGCAGAGTCCATAGTTTAAAAGAAGGCAGAGCATAGCAGCACATGGCTGTAATTCCAGTACATGGGAGATTTGACGTGGAGGACTCGGGAGTTCTGAGGCCAGCCTGGGACAGACAGACAGACACACACACACACACACAGCACTATGGAGATGCATTTGGGTGTGGCTTCAAGGAAATGCAAGTCTCAGTGTGGTAGAGATCAAGAATGGGATGGTGTTTACTATAGTCCTTCCTTTTGGGACCAAACAGCTGACAAGCAGTAACTCAAGGGCCGAGGCTTACGTGCACATGGCAGGAGAAGAGCCCATGTTGGTGGCAGCAGGTGGTGGCTGGTTTATGCCTTTTTCTTTTTTCATTGACTGTGGCCCCATGGGGTGGTGCCACCCACCCACACCAGGGTACCCTTTCTCGTTCATCCTCTCAGGACATGCTCTCTTAGGTCAGTTTTAAATCCAGTCAAACTGACAATGAAGACCAACCACTACAAGGCCTTAGAGTAAGGACTCAGGCGGGACGCTCGGCTAATAAGGCACTGAAATCTTACGATGGGCTGTATGCACGCATGCACGTGATGACAAGAATGGGAAGTCAGGGTAAAGCCAACAGGAGTTGGCAGCTAGTATTTGGGAGTTCCCCCAGAGCTATCTCAGCTTTACAATAGTTTGTTGGTCAGAACCAAGATGAGAGGTGAGTTTCAGACCAAGAGAATCTCCCAGAGTGACTGTGTCCCCTCCCCCCTGCTCCCGGCCTGCTTGTTGGAGGTTGTGGCAGCACCTCAGGGACTGTCTTCTAATAACTTGCTGAAGCAGAAGCGTGTAGGTGGCACATTAACAGATGAGATAGAGGTCCTTTTAAGTGTAGAACCAAAAACCCAACACTGAAGAAAATACCCTGGTAGGGAAACTAGAGCTGACAAGGGCGCAGCAGGGGAAAAGCCCTGGATGAATTCAAATTCTCCTCTTCCCTTTCTATAACGTCAAAGCTGGGAAATGTACGCACGCACGCACGCATGTGAGCTGTCCCTACCCGATGTTGGTCCTTGCTGATTTAAAAGTCATGGTCTTTTTGAGTAAACATTTTACTTCTTGGGTCGCAAGTATTTGTGACCCAATGTCTTGATTCTAGAAAAGCTTTGCTTTCTCACCTTTCAGCCTCTATTTTTAAAATTTATTTATTTAGGTTTTTCAAGACAGGGTTTCCCTGTGTAGCCATGGCTGTCCTGGAACTCTCTGAAACCAGGCTGCCTTCTAGTGCTGGGATCAACGGCATGCACCCTGCCCCACCAGGCTGCCTTCTAGTGCTGGGATCAACGGCATGCACCCTGCCCCACCAGGCTCAACCTCTGGTTTAAGCATTTACTATTCAATGTGCACACACACGCATGCAGACAAGCATGCGCCAAGGCACGTGGTGGGTAGAGGACAATTTTTGGGAAAAGCTGATTCCCTCTTTTCACCATGTGGGTCCTGGGGGACTGAATGACCATTGAGTCATCTTGGTGGCCCACTGAGTGACATGTAACTTAGAATGGTCTCCAGATCATTGCATAGTCAAAGAATGAACTCCTGCTCCTCTCATCTCCACCTCCCAGTTCTGGGGTCACACATGTGTCTGACCACATGACTGTCTATTTCTTCAATTTCCATCCAAAGGACTGCATCCTCTCTCCTGCTCAATAAAGAGCTCCTGCCATGCATCCCTTACTTTTCTCCTGAGCTCATTTTGGTCTACCTTTCCCCTTAGTTTTCCTGTTAGTAAACATTACCACACTTACCCACTCATGTCCAAATCTGTTGCAACCTTTCCATTTCTTTTCCCCCATTTCCGGGAGGGGTGGCTGAGACAGGGTGGCCTCAGACTCAGTCTTCTCTCCTTAGCCTCTCAAGTCCTGAGACTACTGGCGTGCGCCATTGCACTCAGCTTCTCCCACATCTTCCAGTCAGACCAACAATGAAGGCCCAGCTGGGTTGCTCAGGTCTAGGTGGCCCCAGTGCTATCATTACTGTCCATACCCACTGCCCCATTACAGAAGTCTGCAGGGTGCTCCTCTGCCTCTATTCCCCCACCTGCTCATCTATATACAACCAGTTCTCCAAGGGCAGCGTCAACTCTAGTTCACTAACGTTTGCGAGTGACTTTCATATGCCTTCTTCATTGCTACAGTCCTACTGCCCTAAACAGGTGCCCTGAACACCAGAAGCTATTTAGTAAACAAGGAAGAAACGACCACTGGGGCTGGATATATGGCTTGGTAGCTCAGAGTGCTTAGTGTTCTTGCAGAGGACCCAATTCTGGGTCCCAGTACCCGCAGAATGACTCCCAACTACCTGTAACTCCAGTGCCAGCTAATCCCGACTCACACGATACACATAAAATACCTCTAAATGACTCCTAGACATCTACACTGGATTTCCCACCTGTGCCCAAATCTGAATAGTCTGATACTAAAACACATTCCCTTCACAGTACAGGGCTTTTTGCTATTGTTTTTAGAGATTTACTGATTGATTTTTGGTTTTTCAAGACAGGGTGTTTGTCTGTATAGCCCTGGCTGACCTAGAATGTGTTCTATACACCAGGCTGGTCTCGAACTCAGGGAACAGACCTTTCTTTGTTCCCCTGCATGCTAGATTAGAGGCATGTGCCACCTTGCCTGACTGCAAGATTTTTATGTGAGTGCTTACATGTGTATCTGTGCACCACATCTTCCTGGTGCCCAACCAAAGAGAGGACTGGATCGCCTGGAACTAGAGTTACAGACAGTTGTGAGTCTCCATGTCCTGGGAACTGAGCCTGAGCCCTCTGAAGAACAGACAGTGCTCTTAGCCAAGGAGGCATCTCTCTAGGCCACTTTATTTTCTGAGAAGGGAGCTCATGTAGTCATGATCTTGAACTTACTATGTAGCCAAAGATGCTCTTGAATTCCTAATCCTCCTTCCTTCCTTCACTTCCCAAGAGCGGGCGTTGCAGGTGTCCCTACCTGGCCTGGCTCAACTCTTGTGTTTCTAGTCACACTCTCCTATCATGTAAATTCAATGTTATTATACCATGCAAGATTTCATTTCCACAATTTTTCCTTATATGTATTCCTTCCTTTCAGTTATCATTGTGTCTGCTTCTTTTTTTTTTTTTTTTAAAGCATGTGTAGCAAAGGCTGGCCTCGAACTTGTGATCCTCCTGCCTCTGCCTCCTTCAGCAAATTCTACCTGCGTGCGCCACCACAACCGGCTGTGTCTGCTTCTTAATGGAATAATTATAACAGTCTTCTAATTGATCCTGTCTTCTGTACAGTGGAAGGAGAATCACCTGCCACATGTGTACTGTGATTTGTGCATTTCTTCTTCCTCCATTGCTGCAGTGTCTTATGCATAACAGCCCAATACTGTTTAAGACCTGCTTGGTGAAATTCTACTCGTGTTAAATAATTCACATTAAATACATTAAGATTTCCATATGCCTTCATCTATAAGTCCTAATATTTATTATATTTATTGCATATGGCCATGCAATACAGCTCATGTGTGTGCAGAGAATCACTCGTGGAAATCAAGTTTTCTCTTTCCCTGTGTGGGACACAGGGATCGAACTCAGGTTGTCAGGCTTGGCAGAAAGCATCTTTACTGAACCATCTTGGCCCTTCCCTCGATTTTGAGACAGGGTCTTACGTGGCCTGGGCTGGCCGTGAACTTGCTGTGTAGCTGAGGCTGGTCTTGCATTCCTAATCCTCCTGTTTCCTGAGACCTGAGGTTATAGACATGTACTACTATGTCTGGGCTTTTAATTGGAACGCTTATAGCACTGAAACCTTCCACTGTGCATCATGAGGCTGTCCTGTCTCCTCTTAAGGCTATGACCATGTCTGTATCTACTGCAGTTTCTTACACAATGTCCCATACACATGGTATTTCTTAATGGAGTTGGCTTTAACCTCTGTAATTCTAATTCTATAATTCTGCCTTTCTATGGATCTCTCCTAATTAAAGAAAAAAAATATTTTTTAATGTCTAGTGGTCATTGTCAGATTCCAAATACTAGACATTGGTGGCTGGGTTAATGAGACTGTGAATATCATCACTTCCCAAATCCAAATATCAAACTTGGTCCTTGCTCTTAGGGTCAGCTAAGGAAGAAAAGCAAGTGGTAAAGGTTATGAAAATACCAAGAAACGAAGATTCATAAAACAGATATCTGAGTCATTACAAATGGTGAGCTTTTTGAGGAGCAGGCTCTCTTCTGAGTAGGAGGTGGCCTGGTACCTGGGCTCTCTCAGAGCAAGGAGAGGAGGACCACCCTTATTCTGAGGCACATGATTAGAGGAGTGAACGCAGACCCCAGACCTGGTGTTGCCTAGGCATTCGCTAGGGGTGATCTAAAAATGTCTCCTTGTTTACTTATAAATGAGACCCACATATGCTGGGGGCGAGGTGGGGCATAATACTATGTCCCAGAGGCTCTGCCAGGTTTTCTTTGTGCTTGGTGAAGGGGTCTGTGAATAGTAACAGATTCTGTGCAGGAGGGCTCAACAAACTGAGAGCTGAGGAAGCAGGTGGGATTTCTGAGGGAGCCACTGGGAAAAGAACTGTCCCTTCCTGCCTCTATTCCCTGCCTCACTGGGTACTGGGAAAACCAGTCAGATGCTCCCTCTCATTTTCAGACTAGTCGTTCCAACCAAACTCTCAAAGGCCCCTCCTTAGTTCTTCCCACATAACCCAAAGGATTTGTAGTCTAGGAAACCAAAGAATTGTTTCATCAATAAATCAATTTATTTAAAAGAATATGTTACAATTAATTACACTAAGTGACATTACCAAACAATCTTAGAGTGGTTAGCTCTAGAGCAGGGGCTGAAGAAACACTGGAGCCAGTGTGGTCTCTGCATTTTCTCTTCACATTTCATAGATCACAAATAAAAATACAAGATACTGCAGTGAAAATACAATTAGAGTTTCTCTCAAATAAATTAAAAGGATGCATGGCCTGGGAAAAACTGAAGCCCAGCTCACTGGCTTAAAAGGGGACCTGATATCAAGTTGGCACCCATGTTTAGCAGCTGGCCAAGTGCTCCTACCAAAGTCAGCCCCTTTTCAGTCTTGTTCCTCCCTAGAGCCCGGTTTCTGTACACCTCAGTTACTGCTGAAGAAGCTGCTGCTGTCTAGGTAAAGGGAGCCTGGCAGATGCACTCAGGTTAGATTAAGAGAAAACCAAGGTAGAGGGCTAAAGCAGCATTCTCCCTCCCACTAGTTCTGAGTATTCAGCCACGCTCTCCCTCCTCCAAAACGAAGTTAAAGTAACCCATGAAACTGGCGAAGGAGCGGCCGCGTGCTGAGGCCATCCCCAGACAGATTAATGGACAGGAGACAGGGAGACCCTCCAGTCCAGGAGACTTCAGGTCAACTCATATGCATGCAGGTCCCTTAAGAAAGCAGCTTCCTAGGAGCTGGCCCTTAAGCTGGAAATTGAGATGAAAGAGGTGTCCCCTCTTATCAGTGCCCTACTTTGCTGCTCCAAGCATTGGGGTTGGAGCTATAAAAGGGGTAACTCAAAGCTACTGGTCCAGGTAACTAAAGGATAAAACTAAATGGGCCAGGCAAGAGGATGCTGGAATATTTATCTCGTTCCTCCCTGAGAGCTCTGTCCAGGCCTTGGAGCTGCCCTGAGCACTAATGTATCTGTAGCTGTGCGGAGCTTAGGCCTCGGCATGGGGAGGGCAGGGAAATGGAGACCAGGATAAAAATACAAAGGGCAGCAAGCTCAAAGCACTACCCAAACAAAGCTTCCTACAGGGTCAGGTTTCTCATGGTCCATAAAAATCTTTTGAATTTCTGTCTCATAGAAACTCAACATGGAGGAGACAATGGGAGACCAGGAAGACCCTGCTGGGGTGAAGATGGGGAGGCGGATTCCCTTTCTCAGAGACAAACTGCAAAAGAAGACTGGGAGACAGATGCCAACCCTGGGCAGAAGCCAGGACTACAAAACATAGGGACTGAAGAAAGAAAGTGCAGGGGAAATGGGCAGATGGAGTAGAGTTACATCTAACACTGCTTCATGCAAAGGGGCTGGATGCTGTGGGTCTCTGGCCGTGGTGGCCTCTGCCTCCATGACTGGAGCCCCACTCTGAGCCCTCTGGGTCTCCCCCTTCCCGTCTCCTTGCTGCAGCTATGAGACTGCCTCAAGTAGGCTGCTCCTACACAGATTCTGTTAACAGGCCAACACCTTTGGGGCTCATACTTCGAGACCTCCAAAAAGCCCTGTCTCTTCTCTAGAAGGCTGTTGAGTAGACTCCTTCATGCCTCTCTCACTGAGGGAACAGGAGCACACTGTTGCTATTTTTACAGTTTGAACAAAGATGACCTCCAAAGTACCTTGGAGTAGAAATCAATGCATCTACTTTTAAGGTACTCAAGACTCAGGATTAAAGCCAGAAGGAAGAGTTGATCCTGGAGCAAGGCCTTCAAATCAAGTACCACCCTCTCCAACTTGAAACACTCACCATTCTTATATTCTATACTCTGTGGTCCCCCAGATTTGCAGAGGGAAGGAATAGGCTGTCCTAAAAGGGTCAGACATTCCTGGGACAAGTGGCTGCCAGAATAAGAGAGACAGAAAAGCGGTCTCCTAGTAATCTGCAAAGCCAGTATGAAAGCAGTATGAAGCTTTAAACCAAAGCCAACACTGCCAACAACACCCAGTTCCGGCTGCCTTCCAGCTGTATAAAGCCCAGGACGCCAGCCTATGGAGGCTTCTATTTGGAAGGTAAAGCAGGGAAGCAGGAACTCAAGGTCTGAGAATTTTACCCTAGTGCCAGCCCTGGCCTGTGCCCCTAATGTAGTTCTTAGGTCCTAGGAAGTCCAAATGCAAGGGCAGACTTCTGTCTCATGGAATCAAGGTTAACCCTGAACTCAGGATGGGCTTGAACTTCTGACTTGGCTGCTCTCCTCTCCCTAAGTGCTGAGATTACAGGTGTGCACCACCACACCCAGATCTATGTGGTGCTGGGGGGTGGAACCTAGGGCTTTGTGCACGCTAGGCAAGCACTTTACCAACTGAGGCCCAATTCCAGCCCCAGATGAAGAACTCTTTGAGAGACTTCTCTTCAGTCCCCTTTGAAGTGAAGAGTGGAGACCAACTGAAATCAAGCATGTTTCCACTTCTCCCTGGCCCTAAGCTGGCATGAACAGGGCTATGATTTGGTTGACAGAGACCCAGACTCTAAGTTTACCCAAGTCACTCCCTCCCCACAAAACTGTTTAAGGAAGTCATGGAAGGTGTAAAATAAAGGTGGTTACTAGACAGGAACGGAGGAGGCAAACCCTTAGAAATATGAGGCGCTGCTTCCTTCCTTCCCTCCGCATGTTCCTAATACTGTCCCTGTCGCGGAAGAAGTTTCCTATGGCGACAGCTCCCTGACACTACCCTCACCTCTGTTTTGGGCCAGTTGAAAGGAAGCATATAAAAGGCCTGAAAGAAACAGGAAGGAGATGTAGAATGCACTGACTAGTCAGTCACAACGACTTGGAATGGAGACCATAGGTCTTTAGACTCCCTGTAGACCTGCAATCTAATTGCTCTTGAGAAACAGCCTTTCTCCTCCTCAGCACCCTCTTGAAGATAAAGACATACATTCCTTGCTCCTCGGACTCTATGACAAACCAATAGCCAGAAACTGTACTCAACACAAAAGGGAGGAACCAAGCAGGTTGTAAACTTTCCGAGTCCTGCGTGAGGAGAGGTATTTTCCCTGTATTTTTTTTTCCTTTTTAAAGTTTGTTTCAAAATAAAGAGAGCAAGAGAGAGGTCATGAATTCAGTGAAAGGTGTGTAAAAACACAAGCTAAAAAAGGTACTGCCATCAATAGGAAATTTAAAAAGAAATATATATGTATATACGTGCAGCTAATTTGTGTATATATAATTTTTTACATACATACATATATATGCTTGAACAGTGCAAACGGATGGAGTTCATAGTTCCAGTTTTAAAAATATAGTACAGGAGAGTCTGTTGGCACGAGGCCTGGGGAAACGACAAGGGTGCCTTTGGCAAGTTGGTTGGGCTTATTTCTGTCTGGTCTCAGTGGACTCTGGCACTATCAACCTGCTCTTCCCTATCAGCTCAGCTCCAGAGACGTGAAGTTCACAGGGAGTTATTAATATTTAGCTTAGGACTTTGGGATATAACAACCTTTTTTTCTTCTTTTGTGTTAATGGTTACTGTCTGACATGGGAGACAAGAGGGCCAAGAGGATGAGGGCAAGGAGAAGGGATGGGATGAGGAAAGGCTAGGTGGCTACATCCCTCTGCTGTGACCTCGCCATCTGGAAAATATTCTGAAAGGAAAAAAAAAGAAGAGTTATTGAGGAGCAGTGTGGCCTCCGACAGAACTGGAGCAGCGGGCCTGGCTGACAGCTTGACACAGCTTCCCATCCAGAACCACAGCCTCCTTGAGCAGAGCACTCTCTCTCACTATCACCACCTGGCTCAGTCTTCCTGTTTTACAAGAGACAATTCAGATCTAAGGAAGTTGCTTTGCCCAAAATCACAGACAAAAGAAGCAGGAGAAATCCCAGGTGACTTTCAGAGCCCAGTGTTCTTTCTACTATAGCAAGAACATCAACTTCCACATGACTGACTGGACCTTTTGATTTCCTGATTTTCTCTGAGAATTTAAGTAGCTAAGTATTTAGACAGAGTCTTCTAAATTCTGCTCCAGCACGGATGCTATAAACAACAGTGCAACAAATTTCCCCCACATATATGTTCTTGGTTAGTGAAGAAAGACCCTACTGTGACTTATCCAGGCAGACGGCTAAAACTCAGGGCAGGTGCTCTCCTGGATCAGGAACAGCATGGAGGGTTATTTGATTAAAACAACAACAATAAAAAATCAAACAGACAGGCAGAAGAGGGTCCATGAAGCCATGAGAGGTGGGAGAGCCTGCAGCCAGTGTCCACCCCTACACAAGGGGAGAAGCAGGGCTTTGTGCATAGCCCATTCACCATCCAGAGGCCAGCCTTGCTGGGAGAATGTCCTGGCTCACATGGGACAATCAGTCTCTAACTAATATTCCTAGAAAGACAGAAATGGAGGTGAGGGTCCCAGTATTTGGTCATGGACCTATAAATTTTAAATAAGGAGGAAATTAATTCAAGAATTCTTTACAATTACCTCTTTTCTCCACTTGAGCTCGCAGAATACCCTCTCAAAGCATTCATGCATGTAATTGAACTGGAAAAAAAAAGGTAGCAATACTCACTGACTTCCCAAGACCAGACACAAGACCACATCTTTGAACTTCAGCTCTATCACCCCACCTTCCAAACCCACCCAGGGCAGAAAAAAAATCCTGCTGTGAACCATAAACACAGACCTGGCAATCCATTGTTCTTTAGCCCCTCCTAGTGGTGACTATGACATATGGATGCAAATTTCACAATCCCAGCTGGACAAAACATCAAACTAGTCCTTTTGATCTTATGGCTATCAACAAAGGAATAAAAGCATGTGTTCAGGGCTATAGAAATACTCCAGAGAGCTGGGCGGTGGTGGTGCACACCTTTAATCCCAGCACTCGGGGGGCAGAGGCAGGTGGATCTCTGTGAGTTCAAGGCCAGCCTGGTCCACAAGAGCTAGTTCCAGGACAGGCACCAAAGCTACAGAGAAACCTTGTCTCAAAAAAACAAAAACAAAACAACCAAAAAAAAAAAAAAAAACCCAAAAAAACCAAACAAAAAAAAAAAAAAGAAGAAAGAAAGAAAAGAAATACTCCAGAGAGCATGGGGACCTTGGGGAAGGTTTGAAAGGGGGAGGGGAAAGGGAGAGAGGGGAGCAGAGAAAAATACAGAGCTCAATAAATATCAAAAAAAAGAAAGAAAGAAAGAAAGAAGAAATACTCCAGAGAAACCAGGCTGTGATGTCATTCATCTTTAATCCCACCACTCAGAAGGCAGAAGCAGGTGGATATGAACTCAAAGCCAGCCTGGTCTACATTAGCAAGCCCCAGACCAACCATGGCTACATAGTGAGATCTTGTCACAAACAAAAAAATAACAACTATAGTAAGAGATATAGCAACTATAACGGAAAGAAAGAGTTCTCTGAGATCGTAACTTCTTTGCTTCCTAAAGCCCCAGATTCATGCGATTTTCCTTTTAGCTCCCACTAGGATTTACTTAAAGCCCACTCTATCTCCCCTGTGCCCCCATCTCCCACTCACATATGGTGTGAAGATTTTAACCCATCGAGGCTTCTTCTCTCCTCGTGCATATTCAAAACAGAAGGCCATTCCTTCTTCATCTGTGTCCCATCGCTGCATTTCATCCCATTCAAATGCTATTACCTGGTTCTAGACAGCCAAGAACATCAGAGTAAGGGCTACAGACTAGCTGAGGCAAATGGATTCTGACAGAGAAACACTACTGCTTCAGGGAAAGGCTGGGACAAGAGAAACTGAGGCTGGGGTGGTGGCTCAGTGGGTAAGTGCTTGCTGGGCAAGGTGACCTGAGTTTGAGCCCCAGAACCCGGGCAAAGGTGAAAAAAAGAGAAAAAGAGACTACAAAGTAGTCTTACAACTCCACAAATGCACCATGACATGCATGTGTACTCACACACACACATGCACACGCACTCACACACATGCAGGTGCACACATGCACGCACTCACGCGCACACACACCCATGTACATGCACACTCACGCGCACGCACACACACCCCCACCATACAATAATCAAAATGAATAATTTGGTGTAAGGAGTCAATGAAATAAGGATCTAAAACACAGAAAGTATCACAGAGCTCCTGGCCCAGTCCCAGGGGAACTCCTACCTCCAGCTGCCCTTCTTCAGTGCAGGCATGAAGCTTAAAGTGCGTGATGCTGATGGCTGTTATAACGTGCCCCTTCCTCCTGGAGTCACAGGCACAGTGTGGGAAGATGATTTCGTTGTAGCCCTCACAAGTCCTTAGCATGTTGAGGTACTAAATAAACAAAAGTGAAAACCATGTCACAAGACACTGAAGCACAATGCAGAGTTAGCGGGATGGACAAGAGTATTTCACCGAAACTACCCAAAGCCCTGCCTTCTGACTCGCATTTATCCCTGCACTGGGTCAGGCCTCTGTGCATTCCTTTATCCCATTCTCCGCTTCTACTGCCACCCTCCTAACACCAGTTCTTCACTTAAAGATGGCAGAGAAATGGAAGTGACAGGAGAGACACTGTTGTCAAGACCACCAGCTTCAGAAAGGAATTCCCAACGGCCAGTGTGGTCCTCTCCCTCCACTGCACTACAGACATGGGAATCTAATCTATCTTCATAATTGTTTCTACCCATCTTTGCTAACCAAGTTACACCGATCTTAATGATGGAGACTAAACTACTACACAGCTCACACTCATGACATGTTAATAACTAAATAAGCAACGAGCAAGCCCAACTTGTCATCTTGTCACTTTACAGAACCCAGAGTGAGGTTATTTGTCAGAAATGGAACAATTAGCCCAGATCCCTAGACTTTCCTTTCTTCACCATCAATTAATTCTTAAGTGACTCGGTTGTCCTGAGTTTCAAGTATATAAGTGTGGTAGTTTCAGTTGTCAACTCAACACATTCTAAAGCCGACTGAGAAAGGGGCTCCGTGAGGAACTGTCTAGACTGAGCTGTTCATGGGCACGTCTGTGGTGGGGGTGGGGGTTACCTGATTAAACGGATGTGGGAGGACCAGCCTAAATGCAAGTGGTACAACTGCCTGGCTGTGGGTGTTAGACTTTCTAAAGGGAAAGGTGAGCTGAGCATAGGCTTGAGTGTTAGGTGCTGTGCAGGTGTGCTGGGACGAGGTGTTTCACGTCCCACAGCCTGAACAACGAACTCAAATAAGCCTTCCGCTGCTTGTCAGGGCATTTCATCACAGAAGCACGATAAAACTAAGACCGCGTGTCTCCTCGTACAGCATCTGGATCCAAATATGCAAATACATGATCCTCTCAAGATTAATCCAGAGATGGCTGTGAACTCTGAAGCTCACTCGGCCTTGCTCCCGATCTACTGTTACCCCTGATCCCTGATTCAACTCACAATTCCAAGGTGAGCAGAAAAGAATAGAAGACACATGGATGGAACATAAAAGAGAGTAGACAAAGGGAGATAAAGGAGGAAATAAAAAGACTCATGATCTCTGAGCTGGTGTCCTTTCAAGGGTTGCCTCGGAAATAAGCATACAGGATTACTTCCACACGCTCACACGAAAGTCACAGAAGACCAGGGCCCTGCAGGTGTGTGTAGAGGCACACCACCTTAGGTGACTTCAGTACAAGAGTAGGAATTCCAAGCTGAGAACCAGACAGTTGCCTTCTCTCTTACCAAGACACGACACAAGCACAAAAGGACAGCAGGCCATCTGTGGCTCTGTACTGGCGACTGCCACTCCCAGCACTGCTGCTGCTATTGGGAGGCTCAGGGCCCAGGGAAAGGGATCTTATCCTGCCTACTTTTTTGTTTATTTGTTGGTTTTCTGAGACAGGGTTTCTCTGCAGCTTTGGAGCCTGTCCTGGAACTAGCTCTTGTAGACCAGGCTGGCCTCGAACTCACAGAGATACGCCTGCCTCTGCCTCCCAAGTGCTGGGATTAAAGATGTGTGCCACCACTGCCAAGCTTCACCCTGCCTACTTTATATTCTTCTTCAGTAAAGTAAGTGAAAAGATGGGAAATTACAATGAAGAAGAACAGAGGCAGATGAGTTCAGAAGAGCCTGTTTCCCCTCATTTTCCCACCATCATACTACTCCACCCATCTCTGCTCTTTTTACTGTCCTTCCTGTACCCGTGGACACAGATGTTAGTTGCTGCTCCAGCACTATGAGAAGAAGAGCAAAGCCTGCTACATAAAGGTAAATATGACAAGAGGTAGGTGCTTTGGAATGGGCAGCAACTCTTCTGAGCTATAACCAGTAACAGGCCTGGGACAGACAGCAGAGAGAGGAGTGACTGGGTCACTAGGCTGGGCTCAGGTCACCTTGCAATGGAACCCAAACTGCATTATTTCCTAGCTACAGAACCCTAGATAAGTTACTCAATCCAGGCCCTTAGTCTCTTACTCTATAAAGTGGAAAGAATGACAGCATCTATGTCATAATATATTTGTTAGCATCAAATATAAAATATTTAAGCAGAGAATTTGATGCCTAATTATATAATTAATAAATGATAATTAAAAAAATTTTTGTTTTTGTTTTCTTTTTCAAGACAAATTTCTCTGTGTAGCCCTGGCTGGAACCAGGTTGTTCTTGAGCTCAGAGAGATCTGCCTGCCTCTGCCTCCCAAGTGCTGGGATTAAAGGTGTGCGCCACCACCACCCAACAGAGTTTCTCAGTGTAGCCATGGCTGTCTTGGAACTCCCTCTGTAGACCAGGATAGCCTTGAACTCACAAGAGATCTGCCTGCCTCTGCCACCTGAGTGATGGAATTAAAGGTGTGGGCCACCACTGCTCAGTAGTTAAAAATCTTTTTAAATGATCCATTATAATTAGCCAAAGGACTTAATCATTTTCGCTCTCAAGAATGTCTTAAGAGCACCGGGTGGTGGTGGCGCACGCCTCTAATCCCAGCACTTGGGAGGCAAAGGCAGGCGGATCTCCATGAGTTCGAGACTAGCCTGGTCTACAAGAGCTAGTTCTAGGACAGGCTCCGAAGCTACAGAGAAACCCTGTCTCAAAAAACAAAAAAAAGAATGTCTTAAGAGCTCGGAGAGTGGCAGTACACCCACTTGGAGTATAAAAAAGAATGGTTATGAAATGACAGATCTGGAAATTACTTTTAAAAACTCTAGAGCAGGGGGCTAACTAGAGAGATAGCTCAGCATTTAAGAACAGTTGCTGCACAGGCAGAGGATCAAAGTCTGGTTTCCAGCACCCACAATGCAGGGTTCACAACTGTCTATTACTCTAGTTCCGAAAGATATGACAACCTTTTCTAGATTCTTTGGGCACTGCATGCACATTGTGCACATACAGACAAGCAGACAAACACATTAAAAACAAAAACAACTTCCAGAGAAGAGACTGGGAGATTAGCTCAGTGAAAGAATACTTGCCAAACATGTGTGAAGTCCTGCTTTCAACCTTCAGCATTATGGATAGGGAAGCAAATAAAAAAGCAAAAACTCCAGTACAAGACAGAGCCAAACAAAGCATGCAGGTTATAAGGTGAAGACAGCCAGCCAGTGTAGCAGGTGGTACATGGGACCATCCTTACAGATTCTCTGTGTGCTTAAAAACTTAGGATAAAATGGTAAAGGAAAAAGAATACCCTGAACCCAGGCTCCCAGCATCCAATCCAAGCCATACTCCTACCACAGTCATTAGAAATGCTAACAGGCTCAACACACAGCTATTGTGCTTAAGGGTGCTTCAGAGCCTGTAATGCAGTGGGTGTCACAGAACCTGAAGATAAGTTCTGTGTGTTCTTTCACAAGAAAAAGTCGACACTGGTGCAGGACAATTGTCTATATTCTTTTAAATAAACACTGATTGGCCAGGCAGGAGGTATAGGTGGGACAACCAGACAGGAAGTAGAGGCTGTGAGAACAGGAGAATTCTGGGAAAGAGGAAGACCATTCCTCCCCAGTCCTGTCCCAACCACATAAGAAGATGTGACTGCCCCGCGCTGAAAAAAGTACTGAGCCATGTGGCTAACATAGATAAGAATAATGGGTTAATATAAGTTATAAGAGTTAATAAGAAGCCTGAGCTAATGGGCCAATCAGTTTATCATTAATATAGACCTCTGTGTGATTTCTTTAGGGCTAAATGGCTGTGGGACCTGGTGGGAAGACAGAAAACCTCAGACAACAAATGGCACCCACATGGACAACTGCATCCACATAAAACCTGAGAAAGTTTGGGAAGTAATTCTAGACAGAAAAGAATAAAGTAAAGCATGGCTTCTTGGTAGCAGCAATTTCTCGGATGTGCTCTGCTTGCTAGAGTCAAGCGCTCTCATTTAAGAGAGGATTCCTGACTCAGCTTTAGCTGCAAAACCCTGCAGCTCTTTAAGAGGTCCTGCCACGAAACACTTAAATGGTGTTGATAAAAAGCTGACCACATGCTTTTTGGTTTTCAGCAATAGCAGGAAAAAAGCTGTGTCATTTTAAAATGCCGGCTTTCTGAGCCATCCTGACAGTGCAAACTCTGACTCTTTGAGGCAGGAGGTCCGGCTACAGAGAGAGCATTTGAGTGTTGTTTGTGGACACACTGTTGCAGCTTGCTTGCTGGCAAGGACCTTAAAACGTGATAGAGTTGTGGCAATAAACATGGCTCTGGCCAGTACCTCTGCCATGAGCCTGGAATTTCAGAAAACTAAGGAATGGACTGAATCCAGCCGTCAAAGCCACAGCTTTAATCCTCTCCATATTACTTAGCAAATTAAAGACTCATGTGGTCAGAAAAAAAAGATATAAAGTAAAGAGAGAGTCAAAGATGAAGAAAATCTCTAAATGGTTTACAGTGTGTTAAAAATATATGCAGGCTAAAGGTTAAAGTCCTTAAATAAAAAAGAGAGAGAGTAGTTGGGTGATAAGTTATAAGAGTTAATAAGAAGCCTGAGCTAATGGGCCAATCAGTTTATAACTAATGTAGACTTCTGTGTGATTCTTTGGGACCTAATGACTGTGGGAACCGGGCAGGACAGAAACCTCAGACAACACGGCATAAAAGAAATTCACTGAGAATTGTCTTCTGCTGTTCTAACAAACATATTTCTATATTCCTAATAGGGTATTTTTTGTCTTTCAGGTAGGATAACCTGGAACAGGTTAAGTACACCAGGCTAGCCTTAAACTTGTTTCTGTCTCTGTCATGAGTACTAGAATCACAAGCTTGATCCACCATACCCAGGCCCTCTGTATAGAGATTTCTTTTCTTTCTTTCTTCCTTTTTTTTTTTTTTTAAAGCAGCATACAGATAAAGGCAAAGATTAGAAAAAGCCACCAGAAGAGATATGGACCTCTGTATATTCTGAAAGCTCTGTGATATTAAGAAAATATTATTCCTGGGGCCTTTCCCACTGGAAAAAGATCACCTGGAAGTAAAGGACACTGTCTTTCCCTTGACTCCAGGGAAACATGCAACATGTGCTGCAGTTCTAACCCCACTCCTAACCCCAGCTCTACTGTGATGAGTCACATGATCCTACAAACTGTGGTCTGAATGTGAATGACTCAGATAGGCCCATGGGTTTGAACACTTGGTCCCCAGCTGGCTGTGGAAGGAAGGTGCAGGACGCAGATCTTGCTGGAAGAAGTGGGTCCTAAGGGAGGCCTTGACCAGCTGTCTCACTCCTGTCACCATGATGGACAGACTGGGTCCTCTCTAACTGTAACTCTTCCTCCTTATGTCACTTCTTGTCTAGTATTTGGTCACCAAAAGCAAGAAGAGTAACTAGGACACTGGGTAAGGATGGCACTCTGAGTGCACTTTGTAAAATGAGGCAAACACTTCATAACCAGTCTAGAATGGACCAGCACAGACTGGATCTCCTCTTCTTGTCCTTGGACTCAACAATGTCACTCCTGAATGCAAAAGACATTCAAGACAGTCCTTATTGGCCTAAATACTAAAGATAATCTGAATGGAAACTAAGGGCACCCATGTCCTTGACAGGAAGCCAGATACAGTCTTACTGGGACCCGGTCTTTGGAGACTCTCGGGTTGGCATTATTTCTTAGGTTCAAGTACACAATACCAATATTGCTGCATTTGTAGCAAACTTGAAACGAAGAAACACTGAAACTTTACATGAATTTAAAATTAGAAAAGGTAAATTTTTATTTTCTAACATATTTACAACATATATCTAAAAAACCAGACTTTAAAGCTAGGCACAGTATCTACATCTGTGATACTAGAACCTGGAAGATGGAAGTAGGAAGATGTTCAAGACCAGCTTTGGCTAGATAGCAAGTGAAACCCTAGCCTGGGTAGGAGACCTCGCCTAAAAACAAAGCAAGCACACAGAATTATTCTGCCCGTTCTCTATTTTGAATAGCTAAATATGACCTTGAGTCATTACATATGACTTAGGTAAGTGGACCACTTGGGTGGAAGTGAAAATGTATATAGTAAAGGGCATTTTTATAAATGTTCAGTAGTTAACAAGAGAGAGATGTAGTACCTAACAGAGCAGTACAGTTCAGGTGAATGGGCGAAGGGTCCATTCTAAAGAATTCTATGCTCTCTCAGCTCAGTTGTCAAAGGTCAAACCAAAGGTCTAATGGAGATATGAAGGAGCCCTGGGAGTCAAGTCTCCCCAAGTTCGAATTGAGATTCTGAAGCTCTTCAGGTTTTACAATTTTAAGTATGCTTTTTTTTTCTTTCTTTCCTTTTTTTTCTTTGAGACAGGGTTTCTCTGTGTAACAGCCCCGGCTGTCCTGGAACTTGCTCTGTGGACCAAAATGGCCTAGAACTCACTGAGATCCACCTGCCTCTGCCTCCTGAGTGCTGGGATTAAAGGCGTGTGCCATCACTGCCCAGCTTCCAAGTATGCATTTTTTTTAAATTATATATATATATATGTACACTTGCAGACCAGAAGAGGGCATCAAATCCTAATACCGATGGTTGTAGCCACCATGTGGTTGCTGGGAACTGAACTCAGGATCTCTCCAGCCTCAAGTATGCTTTTTAAAAATTTATTTTCTACTTTTATTGTATGTATATGCATGTTTTCCTATATATATATGCTTATATGTCACATGTGTGCCTGGTGCTGTGGGGGGCAGAAGGAGGCTTCAGATCCCCTGACCTGCAGTTAGATAGTTGTGAGCTGCTGATGTGGGTGCTGGAACCTGACCCTCAGTCCTCTTCAAGAGTAGCCAGAGCTTTTCACCACTGAGCCATCTCTCCAACCCCCAGGACAATGGATTTTTGTTTATTTTTTGAAAGAAGACCTCAGTAAGTAGCTCTGGCTGGCCTGGAGTTCCTATGCAGGCTGGTTGCACACTCACAGTGATCTGCAGGTGTGTGCCATCACACGTGGTCCCAGTGCTAGTATCTTAAAGAACAGTTGTGTTTTAAAATATTATTTCATAGACAGAAAAATTCCCTTAGCCAAAATCGTGCCAATATTTAATTATAAGGTTTTTGATTTTCGCCAGTTGTGGTGGCGCACGGAGGTAGGATTTGCTGAAGGAGGCAGAAGGCAGGAGGATCACGAGTTCAAGGCCAGCCTGGGCTACACATTTTAAGCCAGGTGGTGCACACTTTTAATCCCAGCACTCGGGAGGCAGAGGCAGGCGGACCTCTGTAGTTGGAGTCCAACCTGGTCTACAAGAGCTAGTTCCAGGACAGGCTCCAAAGCCACAGAGAAACCCTGTCTCAAAAAACCAAAAAACAAAACAAAACAAAACAAAAAACAAAAAAAAAGATTTTTGATTTTCTATTTTAGCTTGCTTGTATGTATTGGTAAGATGGTTCCTGTATTTCTAGTGATTTTCTATGGAAAAGAGATTATTTTTTATCATGTAAATGATAAAATAACTATCTTTTCTAGGATGTAAGGCTATGAGCTAAGGTCAATATTTACCTTCTAACTTAATGGTTCTCTGTGTATGTATGTGAGCGTGATGAATGAAGTCAAGACATAGCCTATGTGACTAGGCTAATCTCAAACTGAAACTCGTTAGCCCAGTTGGTTCTAAATAACAATCCTTTTGCCTAAGCTTCCTGAGGATTGATATTATAGGTGTATACCACACCTGGCCCAATTAAATTAATAAATTAACTTAAATGGATAAGTACACAGAAGATAAAAAATAATTCACGTAATGTATCAGAATCATTACTAATGCACCTACTGTCCTGTGTGACACACATGAAATACTGCAAAAATTACAGTTATAAGTGATCTGCCAAGAGAGAAATTGATAAATTTATATATTTATACCTATATTATACATAATTATATAACTATATTATAAATATAACTATAAATTTATAAACGACTGAAATTTTTGTAAGTATTCTTTACATTTTATTTTTATTATTATTTTTACTAGTTTTTAAAAAAAACACCCACTGTATTTACAGCAGATACAAAATAAAAACTAATTTTAAAACATTTAAAGAACATGCTAGGTAGTACTATTCAACAGAACTTCCTGCAATGCTGAAAATGATCCATACATGTACTGTCCAACATGGCAGCCACTGGCCACATGTAACTATTTAACACTTAAAATGTGGCCAATATAACCAAAGGAATGAATTTTAAATAATCAAGTTTAGGGACTGGAGAGATAGCTCAGTGGTTAAGAGCACTGACTGCTCTTTCAGAGGACCCAGATTCAATTCCCAGCACCCACATGGCAGCTCACAGCTGTCTATAACTCCAGTTTTCAGGGGCTCTGTCACCTTCACATCAATGCATATAAAATAAATTTAAATAAATTTTTTAAATTTCAAATTTAGATTTAAATAGTTACACGAAACCAGTAGTGTCTAAATCAAATACAATTCTAGGAAATCGTACATTAAAAAAGCTCTCCTGAGCATAACTCTCTAAACAAATGGAAAAAATAAGTTGTAAAAGGAATGACTTTGCTAACTCATGACTAAACTGAATGTTAATGTTAAAAACTTAACTGAATGTGGTGGCTTGTTCTTGTAGTCTCACCATATGGAGGCTGAAATAGGAAATTCACGATAAGCTCAAGGCTAACCTGGTCTACACTGAGCGTTTGAGGCCAGTCTGGGCTACAGACCAAGCTCTGGGCTAATCTGGTCTACACTGGTCTAACCTGGTCTAATCTGGTCTAACCTGGTCTACACTGAGCATTTGAGGCCAGTCTGGGCTACAGACCAAGCTCTGGGCTAATCTGGGCTAAGACGTGCGCTAGAATAGATAAATACTAAAAACTCAAAAAAATATAACACTAGGTTCTTACAGAATATTTATAATGTTAAGGATTTTTTTTTAGATTTATTTATTTTATGTGTATGAGTGTTTTGCCTGCATAGATATAAGTACACCGTGTGTGCCTACTGCCCAAGAAGGTCAGAAGACGGCATCAGATTCCCTAGAACTGAAATTACAGACGGTTGTGAGCAGCCATGTGGGTTTTGGGAATCAAACGCAGATCCTCTGCAAGATGAACAAGGGCTCTTACTCACTGAGCCAACTCTCCAGCAGCCCATATTGTTTTAGACATCACTCTGGTGCTGTTCCTAGACAGGACTCATGTGACCCTTAAACTCACTAGCCAGCTAAGGACAACCTTGTCTTCCTGTCCCCACTTCCAGAGTGCTAGGCTTACAGAAGTGGGTCGTTATTCCCAGCTTTGTCTTGTGACAGCTCCATAAAAAAGAATACTGTTTGGCAAGTTCTTTTCTTTTTGTTGGTTTTTCGAGACAGGGTTTCTCTGTAGCTTTGGAGCCTGTCCTAGAACTAGCTCTTGTAGACCAGGCTGGTCTCGAACTCACAGAGATCCGCCTGCCTCTGCCGCCCGAGTGCTGGGATTAAAGGCGTGTGCCACCACCGCCCGGCTGTTTGGCTATTATTAACAAAATTATGTACCAATGTATAATAATCTAAGTTTCTGATGTAATAAATGGGGAAATACAAAGGGATTTTGCACCAAAGTCCATAGGCTCCCACTATTAATTAATTAAGCCTCTGAACAGGTTGTGGTACCTTTCAAAATTGACTAGGACAAGAAGTTTAAGAGGTAACGAGGATATGTTATGAAAGTATTTGGACACAAACTTACCATGACCATTTTCCTTTGTTCATACAGCTTCTGTAACTGGTAAGACTTCTCCTCTGCTTTAATGTAACCTTTCTTCACATCATCAACAGCCTATCACAAAGCAAAGGCCAAGAAAGAAAATTATGCAGGTGCATTTCCAGAAAAGCTTGTATTCACCTGAAGCCCCAACATCATCGCTGCAGAGTGAATGCCATCACATAGGTGTATTTACTAGAATAACTAGTACTTAAGGAGGGTGCATGTGAGAACTCTCTGGTCAAGAGCAAATTTAAACACATGGAAGAAGAGAGAGTACACTGTCTATTAAAGGTAACAATGACACAACCAAGTGCAAGTGTGCAATGTGCAGTGAGAACAGGAGCAGCTGTAACCATGGTTATGGGGAAGCCAAAGGCAGATGCCTCTGGGCACGCTGAGTAAGAAAGTCTCTCAGATGAAGTCAGGAACAGGAATAGGTGTGGCCTAAATACACTTAGGAAATAGACCTGCTGAACTTAAGGCAATGGGGCTAAAATAAACATGTTTGTTCTCTCTCTCTCCATATATGTGCACACACATATGTGTGTATGGATATATTTACATATACAGATAGATAAATATGGATCCATACATGCGTACACACACACAGAAATGAGGAAGAAATGGAATAGCGGCAATCAAGAATGTTCTAACACTAAGGTACAAATCATTTCTAATAGTTTTACTTCTTTTTTTTTCTTGAGACAGTTTCTCACTCAGGCCTGTTTGGAGTTTACCATGTAGACTAGACTGGTCTTTAACTCTTATTTCTCCTGCCTCAGACCTGAGTTCTGGGAATACAGATGTGTGTCACCACACCTGGTTTACCAGAATCTCTGAAAAGAGAATGAGTTCAAGATTGAAGTCAAGAGACTGGAACAACTCCTGGCTCTATTCCCTGCTTTAACTGTGTAAGGCTGTGTTACATTTGTTTATGTTACGAAATGTTACTTTACCTATGTAAAGGTGCTTTGCACTTGTTTATGCTGCATTTATTTAACTATGTAAAGATGTGTTACATTTGTTTAATTATGTAAAGATGTGTTGCCAGTTCATCTTGCCTAATTAGTCTAATAAATACCCAAATGGCCAATAGCTACCCAGGAGAGAGATAGGTGGGGCTGGCAGGCAGAAAGATTAAGTAGGAGGATTCTAGGCTGGAGGAGAGAGAAGAGAGAATGAGGGAGAGAAAAAGGGAGATACCCCTGGACAGCCAGTCAGGTAACTGCCAGTCAGACACAGAGGAAGCAGGAAAGTAGAACATACAGAATGAAAGGTAGAAGCCTCGAGGCAAAACGTACATAAAAAAAAAAATTAAATTGTAAGAGCTAGTGGGACAAGTGCAAGCTAAGGCTGAGCATTCATAACTAGTAATAGGTCTCTGTGTCTTTATTTGGGAGCTGGTTGGTGGCCCATTACACCCTGCCAATGTCCACTTCAAGGTCACCAAAGGCAAAGGAGTGGTAGTTACCATAATGGGTAGCCCAGGCAAAGAAAGGTCCATAATGGTCTAACCTGTAATGGTCAGCATAGGCAAAATGGTTCTTATGGTGGCATAACTTGAATGGACTTTGGTAATAACTAATCAGTCATAATGTTTCCAGGCTTGAAATAGATAAGAAGCCTACTGCATTTTTGCTCAATTTGTATAAGCAGAAAAATTCTCAAACAAATGCAAGAAAGGGTACACTGGCAGAAGGAAATCCCAGTCTGTGACCCAATTACCGGCCTTGAACCAGTTTGCAGACCCAGAACCCCTTGAATGAAGGAGTAGCCTGGTTCCCTTGAGGAAGGACCTTGATAAAATACCTGAAAGGTTTACTGTTAGCATTCTCCAGTCCTTCGACATAAGGCTTTTTACAAGGGTAACTATACACTGGGAGAAAGGAAACATTCAGATATTCCAGGGTCTATTATATATTCGTTCTAAATTAACACTGATTCCTGGAGATAACAAGAACACTGTGGCCCTTCAGTTACAGTAGGGGCTTATGGAGGTCAGGTGATTAATGGAGTTTTGGCTAAAGTCCAACTCACAGTGGGTTCAGTGGGTTTCAGAACTCAGTCTGTGGTTATTTCTTCAGTTCTATATTATATAATTGGGATAGATAGAAGTTGGCGGAATTCCCCATTGGTTCCCTGACCTGTGGAGTAAGAGCTATTATGGTTGGAAAGGCCAAATGAAAGCCTTTGGAATTGCCTACCAGGGAAACGGTGAACCAAAACCAGTATTGAGTACTAGGAGGAACTGTAGAAATTTGAGCCACCATCCAGGACTTGGAAGTTGTAGGGGAGGTGGTTCCCGCACCTCATTTTAACTCCCTTAGCTGGTCCATTCAGAAGGCAGGTGGGTGACAGAGAATGGCAGTTGACTACTGCCAACTTAAGCAAGTGTGACTGACTGCAGCTGATGTGCCAGATGTGGTGTCTTTACTTGAACAGATTAACACATCTTTTGGCACATGGTATGCAGCTATTGATCTAGCAAATGCCTTTATCTCAGTACCTGTCCATAAGGCCACCAGAAGTACTCTGCTTTCAGTAGGCAAAGCCAGTAGTATGCTTTATAGGTTCACCTCAAAGGTATCTTAACTATCCAGTCCTATGTCATAACTTAGGTTTGACAAGATCTTGATCATCTGTCTCTTCCACAAAATATCAAATTGGTGGGCTGGAGATATGGCTCAGTGGTTAAGAGTAGTGGCTGTTCTTCTAGAGGTCCTGAGTTCACCTCCCAGTACCCACATCTGGTGTCCCCTTCTGGCCTGCAGGCATACGTGCAGGCAGAGAAGTAAATAAATCAGCTGGGTGGCGGTGCTGCATCCTTTTAATCCCAGCACTTGGAAGGCAGAGACAGGTGAATCTCTGTGAGTTTAAGGCCAGCCTGGGTTTACAAGAGCTAGTTCCAGAACAGCCAGGGCTGTTACACATAGAAACCCTGTCTTGAAAAACAAAACAAAACAAAAGTCACATTGGTTCACTAAATAGAGACATTACGCTGATAGGACCAAGTAATCAGGAGGAAACAGCCACTCTGGACTTGTTGGTAATGTACATCAGAAGATGGGAAATTAATCCAACCAAAATTCAAGGACCTTCCACCTCCAAGAAATCTCTAAGAGTTTAGTGGTGTGGGGCATGCAGAGTTATTCTTTCCAAGGTGAAGAATAAGTTACTATACCTGGCCCCTCCCACCACCCAAAAAGTAGTACAATACTAGGGATGGAGAGATGGCTCAGTGGTTAAAGGCACTTGTTTTTCTTGCAGAGGACCCAGATTCAATTCCACTCACATGGCTCTTCACAACTGTCCGCAACACTAGCTCCTGGGGACCAAATGCCTTCTTTTGACCTCAGCAGGTACTAGGCGTGGACATGATACACAAACATATATTCAAGCAAAACATTCATACACATAAAACTGAAATAAATCTTGAAGAAGAAGTTGTCACCAACCCAAAGAAAAACATATATAGATCCTCCTGGAAATTGGAAGCAGACAAGATCGCCAGGCAAAAGCTGGGAGCATGGGGTGGGGGCAGGGTGGGGGGAAGGGGAGAGGGGGAGAGATAAGAGAGAAGGGGAGGGTTGGGGAGAGCTTGGGGGAGTGGGATGGTTGAGATGGAGGAAGGACAGATATGGGAGCAGGGAAGAAGGTATCTTAATTAAGGGAGACATTGTGGGGTTGGCAAGAGGCTTGACTCTAGAGGGGTTCCCAGATGTCCACAGAGATGTCCCCAGATAGGACCCTGGACAGAGGAGGAGAGGGTGCCTGAACTGGCCTTGTCACGTAGTCAGACTGAGGACTATCTTGAATATCACCATAGAACCTTCATCAGGCGATGTTTGGAGATAGAGACCCACATGGGAGTATTGGACTGAGCTCCCAAGGTCCAGTTGAAGAGCAGAAGGAGGGAGAATATGAGCAAGGAAGTCAGGACCACGAGGGGTTGGTCTACCCACTGAGACAGTGTGCCCGAGCTAATGGGAGCTCACCAAATCCAGATGGGATTGGGACTGAACGAGCATGTGATCAAACCGGACTCTCTGAATGTGGCTCACAATTGAGGCAGACTGAGAAACCAATGATAATGGCACTGGGATTTGTCTCTACTGCATGTTCTGGCTTTTTGGGATCCTATTGAATTTGGATGCATATCTTCCTAAGCCTGGATGAAGGGGGGGGGGCCTTGGACTTCCCACAGGGCAGGGTACACTGCCCTCTCTTAGGACTGGGGGGGGTGAGTGGGGGAGCGGGAGGGAAGTGGGAGGAGGGGAGGAAGTGGAAATTTTGATTGGTATTATTTAAAGTAATAAAAAATTATCAGAAAAAAAAAAGAAGCTGTCACCAGCAGCGGCAGAAGAACACTTATTGGGACTATTTGGATTCTGGAGACATCACACTTAGGTGTGGTGTTCCAGTCCATATACCAGGTGACTCTGAAAACTGCTAGCTTTGTGTGGGCCTGGAACAGAAGACTTCATTAGGTCCAGGCTGCTCTACCACTTGGTCCATATGATCTGGCAGACCCTATGGTACTGGGGTGTCAGTGAAAGAGGGAGGCTGCCTAGAGCCTTGGCGAAGGTTCTACAACCATCTGCAGACAACTATTTGGTACTTTAAGAGACAATTCTTGGCTTGCTAGTGTATCTTAGTGGAAACTTAATGTTTGACAATGGGCCACCAAGTTACCATGTGACCTGAGATACCCATCATCAGTTGGGTATTAGGTAACACACCAAGAAACCCAAAGTCTGTTGCTTTGAAGTCTCTAAGGTACCCCTAAAAACTAGAGATAATGCTTTAAAATTTTTGAAAAAAAGTAATTTGGAAAATATTTTTTTCAACCTAGAATTTTATTCCCAACCCTAACATCAATCAAATGTGAGGGCATCTTCAGATAATCAAGATTTTAAAAGTGATATCCTATGTACCCTCCCCTCTTGACTCTGGATGTATTCTATTCTACCAAAGTTAAGGATTAAAGGGGATGGGGTGGGGGGCATATATTTAAGCAGCAGAATTGGGAGATCCACACAGGACATCGTGATAATAAACAGCAAAATGAAGATATGCAGGGTATACAAGGGCCCTAGTTCAGACATACTAGGCCAAAAGCTCCACATAAGATTCCCCATGAAAGGGGCTGGAGAGATGGCCCAGCAACCACGTGGTGGCTCACAACCATCTGTAAAGAGATCTGGTGCCCTCTTCTGGCCTGTAGGCATACACACAGACAGAACACTGTATACACAGTGAATAAATGAATCTTAAAAAAAAAAAAAAAGAAAAAAAGATTCCTTCTGAAAATGAAAACTAATTGAGGTAAATACTTAGAGCCCTGTCTTTAGAAGGTGGGGGGGGGGGGGGGCTCAGAGGCTAGATAGGGCAGGGCACCAGGAGTCTCCTCTATCGCTCTCTACCTTGTTGCCTTGAGACAGTGAGCTCTAAAATATCTGTCTGCGTCCACCTTTATAGGCACTTGCTGTCATGCTCAAATATTTTTCCTGTTTGTTTTTTTAAAAGATATTTATTTATTTACATTTTTAAAATTATAGCTGTGCAGTGGTGGCTCACACCTTTAACCCCAGCACTCAGGAGACAGAGGCAGGCGGAACTCTGTGAGTTCGAGGCCAGCCTGGTCTACAAGAGCTAGTTCTAGGACAGCCAGGACTGTTACAAACAGAAACCCTGTCTCGAAAAACTTAAAAAAAAAAAAAAAACAGTGGATGCATATGTGTCTGGGGGAGGGAGAGAGAGATGCACATGGGTGCAGATGTTTAAAGAGGCCAATGGTGTCAGATTCCCTGAAGCTGGAGTTACAGGTGGTTGTGAGCTACCTGACATGGGTTCTGGGAATCAAATTCAGGTCCTCTGGAAGAATAGTATATGCTCTTAACCACTGAGCCATCTCTCCAGTCCCCATCTGGTTGGTTTTTTTGAGACAGGATTTTATTATTTAGCCTTGGCTGTCCTGGAACTCAGAGGCCTGCCTTTGCTTCCAGAGTGCTAGGGTTAAAGTTGTGTGCCACCATGCCCCGCTGTGCTCGGCCTTTTCTTTTATTAAAAATAGATGTCTTTAGCTGGGTGGTGGTAGCACGCACCTTTAATTCTAGGCTCCAAAGCTATACAGAGAAACCTTGTCTTGAAAAACAAAAACAAACAAAATATTTTTTTTCTCACATGATATATTCTGACTACAGTTTCCCCTCCCTCTACTTTCCTCCTCCCCTCCCCTCTGGATCCACTCCCTTTCTGTCTCTCATTAGAAAACAAACAGGCTTCTAAGCGATACTAATAAATTATGTAAGAAAAACAAAAACTACTAATACATCGGAATTGGTCAAAAAAACAAACAAAAGGAAAAAAGCCCAAAAAACCTAACTGTTGATACACTCAGGAATCCCATAAAAACACTAAACTGGAAGCCATAATATATACACAGAGAACCTGGTGAAGACCCAAGCAAGCCCTGTATATGCTACCTTAGTCTGTGAGTTCATATGCATGTTCACCTTTTCAATGTCAGTGTTAAGGATTAGAGCTCAGGTCTTTATGATTGAAGAGTCACTGCTCTTACCCACTAGCCATTTCCCCGGGCCCTGAATGTCTTTAGCGGGGCTGTGCTAATTTTCCCTTGTTTATCTTTGAGTTGGCTATAAAGAGACCCTCTGAAGGTCCTAGGGAGAGAGTTCAGTTGGTAAACTGCTTGCTGTGTGAGCATAGAAACCATACAAGTAAACAGCTTCATATAGGACTGGAGAGATGGCTCATTGTTTAGGAGCACTTGCTACTCTTACAGAGGAGCCAGATTTGGTTCCCAGCACCCAAGTGGTAACATAACTATCTACTATCTGTAACATTAAAGCTGGGCGCTGCTGGCGCACACCTTTAATCCCAGCACTCGGGAGGCAGAGGCAGGCGGATCTCTGTGAGTTCTAGGCCAGCCTGGTCTATAAGAGCTACCTCCAGGATAGGCTCCAAAGCTACATAGAAACCCTGCCTCGAAAAACCAAAAAAACAAACAAAAAAAAAACCCCACAAAAAACCAAAAACAAAAAGAAGAAGTCTGACAACACAGAGAATGACATAGGAAGGAAGGAACTTGGTGTGCTGCCTTGGCCTCAGCATATTTGTGTACGGGCATTTGAACCACAGTATCTGTACCACATTTGAGTGTACGTATCACATATCTCTCTCTCTCTCACACACACACACACAGACACAAAAGATGGAGCTCTGGACTACTTAACATGACCAATTTGTAGGACAGGGAACATGAGAATTCATCCACCTGCCAGGAGGGCAGTGTACTCCCAGCTCTCCCAAGATGGAAGTTCCTATGCTCTAGACCATTTTAGGCTCACTATACATTACTGTATTTCTTTCTTTCTCTCTCTCTCTCTTTTTTTTTTTGGTTTTTCAAGACAGGGTTTTTCTGTAGCTTTGGAGCCTTTCCTGGAACTAGCTCTTGTACACCAGGCTGGCCTCGAACTCACAGAGCTCCGTCTGCCTCTGCCTCCCAAGTGCTGGGATGAAAGGTGTGCGCCACCACCGCCCAGCCTCATGTCCTTTAAAATATACTCTGTAATAAAGTGGTAAATACTAAGTTATTTGAGCTCTGGGAGCAGTTTAAGCAAATTGTTCAAAGCAGAAGCAGTGTGTATAGTGGGGGAGGGGTCATGGGAACCTCAATTTGTAGCCAGGTGTTGAGTAGTTTCAGAGCGCTTGTAACGAGGTCTAAAATGGGGGCTGTTTGAGGACATTAGCCCTTGATCAGTGAGATTTGATATTTCCAGGAAGACAGTGTCAGAACTAAATTACACTTAATGATGCCTGGGGTGGTATCCACTGAAGAATCACAAACTTGCTGGTGGGGAGAAATCCCTATACCCTTTAACATCACTGAAGTCTTTTGTGCTGACTATGAGAATACAGAAAAAAACAAAACAAAACAGATATTTTGCTTTTCCCAGACACACAGCATATATAATACTGCTTTAAAAACCCTAAACTCATTTTACTGATTAAAAACTGTGAACTTTTTAAACACTCTGGCACAGCTCTAGCCTTCATCTCCTATGACACAAGATACACTGTACTTTAAATGTCACTCAGACTCAAGGATTCACGCTGAATTGTCAAATTTCCAGCTATCTACCAACAGACAAAGAAGGAAGACTTATTTACCCACCTGATGAAAGAAGTATGTAACAGCAAGGTCATTGTCATTTAAGAGGACCTCTTCCTCTGTGGTAAAGAGCCACTTGCGGACAGTCAGGCAGGTGCCGGGCACCGCTGACGTGTAATTCTGGACGTAGAGTTTATGAGGAAATTCATTAGGTGCCAGCTTACGTACTGAAGAAGACAAAATAAAGCAAGCTCAAGTAGAGAGATATTTAGGAGCTTCCCAAGTAGACCTGTACGAGGCAGACTAACATAGTAGCTGCCATTATTTTCAGCATCAGCTCAAACTCATCAAGAAACTCTACCTCGCCGGGCGGTAGTGGCACAAGCCTTTAATCCCAGCACTCGGGAGGCAGAGGCAGGCAGATCTCTGTGAGTTCAAGGCCAGCCTAGTCTACAAGAGCTAGTTCCAGTACAGGCTCTAAAGCCACAGAGAAGCCCTGTCTCGAAAAACCGAAAAAAAAAAAAAAAAAAAGAAACTCTCTACTTCAGGAACACATGATAACTGCATATCCAGCCAAATCTACCCTTTCTAACTAAGACTCTGGCCAGTGAAGCAAATGCCTGAAATCTATTGCTTGAATGACAAGTCTTTCAGCTAACATGATTGCAAAGGATGCGAACTCGAAATTCAGTTAAAATGCTTGATCTATGAACTGCTCAGTTACAAACATCAAAGTGGACATGCTAAGTCCACCAAATGTCTTCAGAGCAGCCTCTCCTCTTACCTAGTTATTGGGCATCTGGAGTCTCTCCAATGGCCATTCTCAATGTACTGCATTTATTTATGCAGAACAGAAAACTGCTTCTTTCTCATCCACTCCCAAGCCCCAATGCATTTACACAGTCCAGGCATCCTCTGAATAGTGTCCAAAGAGCCTGGCTCCCCGGGCTGGGACCACGGGTGGCGTGTTCCACCACCCTCAGTTTACTGCTCCTAATCCCCACACTTGCTAAGTCCTTTCTCGGCTTTCTAACACTGCAAAAGATGGTTCTTGCCATATTTCTCCTTTATAGAGAGTGAGGCTAAAGCTTAGAAAGGTTAAATGAGAATCTAAGCATACTGGCATCTTACCAATTCTTTATAACAGAATTTATATCTGTGTATTAGGCCACTGAGAGTTAGTAAGAAAAATAATAAGATGGCTGCTCCCTTGGAATCAAAGTTGCTGTCTACTGACAAAAGATGATGATGGATGGACAGTGATCAGAAATCCTTTACAAGATCTGCCGAGTCTGCTTGCTGAAGGTTAAGTAATGAGTCCCAAAGCTCTTCTTTGGCAAAGCAGTTTCTGTCCAAGAGTATTAGAATAAAACACCCCCAAACAAAATACAGTAATAGCCATTAGCACTTACCAAAGGAATGATTGATCACTTCAAATAAGGCAAAGTAATTCACTGTTGTACTGTCCATGCCAACCTTTGCTGCAATAGCCTGAAGTTTAAACATGAGAGAATTGTTTCAGAAAAAGTAAGTTCAGACAATGCTATGGGGCAGGTATATGTATGAGAAGGGGAAACACTCTGCATCCTGGCTTCATAAAAACTACATGGCCCACAGCGCTTCTTAAGCTGCACATGTATACATACATATGAACCCAAATATAGCTGTCCTCTGTTAGCATCGCCCAACACAAGCTGATAATATTTCATCTGTGGTACCAAAGTTCCTTTTTCAAATATGAATTAATCCCACAAAGGTATTTTTTGAACTTATTTTTACTAATGTGTATGTGTCGTGTCTGTGTGAATGAATGCCACATATATTTGGATGCCCACAGAAACCAGAAAAGACAATGAATAGCTTAGAACTGAGTTATCTCTCCAGTCCCAACAAAGGTGTTTTATATCACTTAAAGAAGTATACTTGCCAGGCAGTGGTGACGCACACCTTTAATCCCAGCACTCGGGAAGCAGAGGCAAGCAGATCTCTGTGAGTTTGAGGCTAGCCTGGTCTACAAGAGCTAGTTCCAGGACAGGCTCCAAAGCTACAGAGAAACCTTGTCTCAAAAAACAAAACAAAAAAGAAAGAAAGAAAGAAAGAAAGAAAAAAGAAAGAAAGAAAGAAAGAAAAAGAAGTATACTTGATAAGACAGATCATAACATGAAAGCAATTTTAAAAAAATATTTCCTTTACTCTTTGTGTGTGTGTATGTGTGTATGTCTCTGTGTATGGAAATGGGGGAGATGAGCCCATGTGGAAGTCAAAGAGCAATGTGCAAGAATCCGTTCTCCTCTCAACAGAGGAATCTAAAATGGCTGAAAGACACTTAAGGAAATGTTCAACATCTTTAGTCATCAGAGAAACGCAAATCAAAACAACTCTGAGATTCCCTCTTACACCTGTTAAGAATGGCCAAGATCAAAAACACTGATGACAACTTATGCTGGAGAGGTTGTGGGGAAAAGGGAACACTTTTGCATTGCTGGTGGGAATGCAAGCTGGTACAACCCCTATGGATGTCAGTGTGGCGATTTCTCAGAAAATTAGGAAACAACCTTCCTCACCCCAATAATACCACTTTTAGGTATATATCCAAAAGATGCTCAATCGTGCCACAAGGACATGTACTCAACTATGTTCATAGCAGCTTTGTTTGTCATAGCCAGAACCTGGAAACAACCTAAATGCCCCTTGATCAAAGAATGGATAAAAAAAAGTGGTACATTTACACAATGGAGTACTACACAGCAGAAAAAAATAACGACAGCTTGAATTTTGCAGGAAAATGGATGGAACTAGAAAGCATTATTTTGAGTGAGGTAACCCAGACACAGAAAGACAATTATCACATGTACTCACTCATAGGTGGTTTTTAAACATAAAGCAAAGAAAGCCAGCCTACAAACCACAATCCCAGAGAACTTAGACAACAATGAGGACACTAAGAGAGACTTACTTAGATATAATCTACATGGGAAGTAGAAAGTATAAAAAGACAAGCTCTCCTGAGTAAATTGGGAGAGGTTTGAAGGGGGGAGGGGAGAGGCAGGGAGGGGAGCAGAGAAACATGTAGAGCTCAATAAATATCATGAAAAAAAAAAGAAACAACAACAACAAAAACTAAACAAACAAAGACAAAGATATGGTTTAGCCAAGTGACCAGAGTAGCAATAAAGTAACAAACAGACCAAAGGAAAAAAAAAATCAGTTCTCCTCTAAGGATTAGACTCTGGCTGTCAGGCTTAGAGGAAAAAGACTTTATCCACTGAGTCATCGCACCATACCTGATACCTAGTTTCACAGACTCAGCTTACTTTACTATAGGCTGTTAACACACAAGATCTCAATCTTTGATTATTTAGTTATTTTTATTTTATTTTATATGTATGAGTGTTTTGCCTGCGTGTGTATCTGTGTGACTGGTACCCATGGAAGCCAGAAGATGTAGATCCACAAAGAATGTAATTATAGGGGCTGGAGAGATGGCTCAGAGGTTAAGAGCATTGCCTGCTCTTCCAAAGGTCCTGAGTTCAATTCCCAGCAACCACATGGTGGCTCACAACCATCTGTAATGGGATCTGGTGCCTTCTTCTGGCCTACAAGGCATACACACAGACAGAATATTGTATACATAATAAATAAATAAATATATTTTTAAAAAATATAGGCAGTTATCAACAGCCATGTGGATGATGGGAATCAAACCTGGGCCCTCTGGATGAGCAGCCAAAGTGCTGGCTGCTAAGCCATCTCTCTAGATCTGCCAACCTTTGACTCTTACTTTTTTGTTTTAGAGATAGGATTTCACAATGTTGGCTACAATGGCCTTGAACTCCTAGATTCAAGGGATTCTCCTGCCTTAGCCTCCTAAGTACTTGGATCTATATATGTATATTTCTGTGCTTAATTCTTGGGCTTAAAACATTGTCAATTCTATTCAGAATTCACAAATTGCTTCTATTTTTCAGATGATCTATGTTATAAACTGGGGGCACCTCGCTTTCCTAAGAATTACAGTCATCAATATCCATGAAAGTCAGAAAACTTTGACAAGCAGCATATTCACAAGAACCAATCCTCTCTGAAAACTAAGAGCCTAACATGACAAATGAGAAACAAAGATTTCATGTGCAAATAAATCAAAGTGAAATTACATATATGTAACACAAAAAAAGCACACAGCAGAAAACAGTAGTAACAAAATCAGTTTTTTAAAAATATTTATTTATTACGTATACAGTATTCTGTCTGTGTATGCCTGTAGGCCAGAAGAGGGCACCAGACCCCATTATTACAGATGGTTGTGAGCCACATGTGGTTGCTGGGAATTGAACTCAGGACCTTTGGAAGAGCAGGCAATGCTCTTAACCTCTGACCCACCTCTCCAGCCCCACAAAATCAGTTTTTAAGAGCACTCTCCATATAGGCAAGGTACTCACTAGCTAGAAGATGTTGGAAGACTGAACCAAATAAGACTGTATCCCTTCTTCCTACATCTGCTCACACACCCAGACTAGCTTCATCTGATATTGTGTAGGAACTGGAAACTACAGGTATTCGAAATCAACCTTCTATACTGCACTGATCAAAACTAGGATACTCTCAACTAGGCTTCTATCTACAAGATTCAGTAATATGATGGAGAAGGGAAGAGTATTAAAAAATACCCTATGTCCAGGCTGGCGAGATGGTCCAGCAGGTAAGAACGCTTGCTGCACTTATAAAGTAGATGTGAGTTTAGTTCCCAGCACCCGCACTGGAACTCCAGTTCCAGGGTACCCAATGCTCTCTGCTGGCCTTTCCAGATAAACTACACACAATATTTACATATATATATATATATGCACAGATATACAAACATATAAAAAATTAAACAACAAAATACCCTAAGTTTTTCTAAAGAAACAAGTAGAAAACAAAAAAAGTAGAGAACAAGCCAGGCGGTGGTGGCGCACGCGTTTAATCCCAGTACGCAGGAGGCAGAGGCAGGTGGATCTCTGTGAGTTCGAGGCCAGCTTGGTATACACAGTGAGTTCCAGGACAATCAAGAATGTTACACAGAGAAACCCTATCTCGAAAAACCAAAAAAGAAAGAGAAAAAAAAGGTAAAAACAAACTTTTTTAGTTATTCCAGTACTATAAAATTTCAAAGATGGCTGGAGTCCTACAGTCAATTGCCAAGGTATATTGCAGATTATTAAATGAAGGATAGATTTTTTGTTTGATATAAAGGAGTGCTTTGTATAATCACTGATAACCAGAAATCTGTCTCCCTGAAAATCTTGATCAAGCTCAGGCAAATAAATGAGCCTGCAAGCAGTGCTAGCACCTGACACCCAGACTGTGATCTTGCCTGCTATTTCTCACTGGAGAACCAAGACTGGTAGAGCAAGGGCTCACCCTAGATCTAGGCAGGACATGTCTAGATGAGAGACCAAGATGTCTTGTTTTAATGAGATGCCCCATAAGCTAACGGATGGTACCAAAAGTGCATACGAACAGACATGAAGGAATTTCCTTTGGTCAAACATGCCATCATTTGAGCATCGAAGAGACAGTAACATGCTGTTTATTAAATCACATTTAATTAGAAATTTACCTGTAATTAAAAATAAACTATTAACAACTGTTGCATCGGACAACACTGGAATCAACTAAATCATCAATTCTTTACTTTGAAAATTGTTAATAAAGGAAAGAATTAGTATTTCTAACCTTTCTCTCCCACAAACTGTCTTTCAGACTAAATCAATAGCCTTAATGATAAGGAAAAGTTACTAACATAAGAATTCTAGTTACATGAAAAAAATGAGGGAACTGAAAACCAGCACTTTGCAACTTTTGTGGAATTACTGATTAAGGCAACGATTATCAATGGACAATAGAAACTTTGCAGTGAAAAGTCCAGGTAAACTCTCAAGCTACTGACTAAGCACGTTACCACTAGATGGACAACTCAAGACTGAGAGTGCCTACTGAGAAGCAACACATTGTATTATTACAGCCTAATTATAACATATATATATAGTATTTAAAAATAAAACTTAAATATAATCAAGCCTCTAGAGTAAATTTCTATTTATAGAAAATACAGGGAACTACAAGGACATGATAAATGACCTACAAGCAGATAAATTCGGAATGACCCAACTTCTGCATACACACAAAATCAGAGAAGGGAGACTGCTTTATATTAAGTCAAAATTAAGACCAAATGTGATATAAGGACCTGTTTTCAACCAGATTTCTAACAAACCAACTATAAAAAATTTTGATAATTGAAAAATTCTAACTATGGAGTTAATAATAAGAAATGGTGTCCTTTTTAAAATCTGATAATGCATTGGTTATGTATAAAGAACGTGCATTAGCCAGGCGGTGGTGGTGCACACCCTTAATCCCAGCACTTGGGAGGCAGAGGCAGGCGGATCTCTGTGAGTTTGAGACCAGCCTGGTCTACAAGAGCTAGTTCCAGGACAGGCTCCAAGGCTGTAGAGAAACCCTGTCTCGAAAAATAAAAAAAAAAAAAAAAAAAAATGTGCATGTTTTAGATGCTTGCTGGAGTAGACACAGGTCTACTATGGATTTTGCCAAAAAAGAAAAAAGAATGAGAAGGAGGAGGAAACCTTCAGCTGAAAGGGAAAGAAGGGTACATGGTGTAAATGTGGCAAGATCTTGATGTTGATAATTACTAAACATAACTGATGAAGGAACTGGGAGAGTAGTTCAGGGGTAGAATACTTGCCCAAGGCCCTGACACCATGAAAAGAAGCATATGGAGAAATGTATGAAATATTAAACAAGTTTTTTGCAAGGCTGGAAAGATGGCTCTGTGGGTAAAGGAGTCACTGTGAAAGTGTGAGAAACACAGTTCAATTTCTCACACCCATAGGAATGCAGGGGCTACTTGTAACCACGTCCCCAGGAGGCGGAGGCAAGGAATCCCAAAATCAAGTTGGCTAGAAAGACTAGCTAAATCATTTAGCAAGAGACCCTGCCTTAGTCTGTAAGGTAGGGGCAACCTAAGAAGGCACCTCTGGCTTCCACAAGCATGCATACATGTACATTATAACACACATGTGCACCTCTACATGCACTCATACAAGCTTTGAGGGGAGTAGGGAGATGGCTTCATGGGTAAGAGCACTTGCTAGACAAGCATGAGGGTCTGAGTCTGAATCCCTAGCACTCACATAGAAGGGTGAGATGACCTATAAGCACTCAAGACTGTAACCCCAGCACTGTCAGGGGTGAAGTCAGGAGGGCTGTAAGAACTTGCTGGTCACCAGCCTAGAGATTCTGTCTCAAAGGAGTAAGACTGAGAGTGATACCTAATATTTAGAAAGAAAACAATGTCAATCTCTGATCTCCACAAGTACAAGTATGCACAAGCAGACACACGCACAAACACACATGCATAATGCACACATGCAAACCTGCTCATAAACCTGAACATATCACATACACACACTTTTTTTTTTAAATTTTTGTTTTCTGGAGACAGGGTTTCTCAGTTCAGCTCTGGTAATCCTGGAACTCGCTCTGTAGACCAGGCTTGCCTCAAATTCAAGAGATCTGCCTGCCTTTGCCTCCTGAGTGCTGGGATTAAAGGTGTGTGCCACTACTGCCTGGCTACATACAGCATTTTTTTTTTTAAGGTTTTTCAAGACTGGGTTTCTCTGTGGCTTTGGAGCCTGTCCTGGAACTAGCTCTTGTAGACCAGGCTGTCCTCGAACTCACAGAGATCCCCCCGCCTCTGCCTTCCGAGTGCTGGGATTAAAGGCGCGTACCACCACCACCTAGCACACATAGCATTTTTAAAAAAGGGTTGTTGTTGGTTATTTTTGGTTTTGTTTTTTTTTTTTTTATAAAAGAGAATCATAACCACTGCACTCTGGGATATTTACTGTACCCTTTTTTTTTAAATACAAGGTTTTGTTATATAGTCCTGGCTACCCTAGTACTTCAACATTCTTGCCTTTAGCCTCCCAAGTGCTAGGATTACAAGCACGCAAAATACACCCAGCTCTCATATACCTTTCTTTTAAGGACAAAATTACTTCACATTAGCAATATGAAGTAACAAGTGTACCCTGAACATTTTGTACATATTAACTCATTTAATTTTTTACTTATCGTCACATCTTCCAATGTCAAGCCGACTTGCTCAGATTGAATTTACCTGGTACACTTGGTCTGTAGTGCTGTTCTTTTTAACTCTGACGGTGACTGTTGTTCCATCCGGTAAAGCTACTCTCAGCTCTACATCAGACACACCATTGTAATTCTAAAGGAAAAGAAAAATTTGCAGCCCAGTAAATTTTCACTCCTTGCTACAATGCTAGCAAAACAACAATCTAATGTAAGAAATAGGAAGTAAATTCTATTAAAATGAGGAAAAATAAAGTCTTAAAAGTTAATATATTTACAACTCATACAGCTAACTTTAGGTATATAAGTTAAACTCATGTTCCCATTTCAAAACAGAATACTGTCGAGAAAGTCTAGATGGATCCCAGATGAGGTTTTGGGTCACTCTGTCACTCCATTCAGAACCCAGGGAGGAGAGAAACAACAGCCAGGCGCGGTCTCAACAGACTGTTGAGTAACTAGGCAGTAGATCTGCTTAAGGGATATGCTGGTGTCCTTTCTGAACCTTGACATGATCAGACCATCTTCAAAAGGAAAAAGGATGAGACTTAGGGATGTAAAGTAGTGTCGGGCCCAATTTCCCAGCAAAGACTATACAATTCTTATTCTACTTAATTAAAACAGAGTTGGGGATATAGCGCAGTACAAGAATGCTTGCCTAGAATGCTTAGGGCTCTAGCACCACATACACATACAAAAAAACCTCATGGCTTTTGATAATAATACATTTTTCTTTTTTGTATTTTTTAGAATAATTTTATGTGTATGGTGTTGCCTACATGTATGTATGTGTACCACGTGCGTGCCCAGTGCTTACAAAGGTCAGGAAGATCTTTGCATCCTCTGGAACCAGAGGACAGATTAGCTGGGAGCCACCATTCATTGCTGGTAACTGAAGCCACGTTCTCTGTAAGAGCAACAAAGGCTCCTAACTGCTAACCATTTCTCTAGCTTCAACATATTTTTCTAATACAGTTTGTCTTTCTGTTTTGTTTTTGAAACAGTTTTGCCTTGTAGCCCAAGCTCACCATGAACTCAAGGCCATCTTCCTGCCTTGGTCTCTAGAATGCTGGGATTATAGACATGAACCACCACTGTTAAGCTTCTAACAAATTTTTGATCTTGTCATTTTTTCCTCTTCGTTTTTTATATATATGTCTGTTTATTTTTATTTTATGTGCATTGGTGTTTTGCCATGGATATCCAGTCCCCTGGAACTGGAGTCACACAGTCATGAGCTGCCATGTAGGTGCTGGGAATTGAACTCTTCAGAAAAAGCAGTCAGTACTTTCAACCTCCAAGCCTTCTCTCTAGCCTGAAATTGTTTCATTTTTATTACTGAGAAATAACCACCTAGGAATAAGTTCATTTTCATTGACCATTAAAAAATTACTATTCTTTGTCTAAAAGTACACTAAACACTACAATAGCTATCTCCTTACCCACAGGGGTTATGTTTCAAGATCCACAATGGATGCCAGGAACTGTGGTTGGTTCTGAAACCCACAAGGGATGCTGTTTCCATCTGCACTAAGCAATTATCATGCACTGTAGCTGTAACTTTTATAGTTTAAGGTGCTCCAGCAAACCAGCATAAATTTACTTTTTTTTCAATTTAACTTTATTTTATGTACATTAGCATGAAGATGTCAGATCCCGGGGAACTGGAGTTAAAGACAGTTGTGAGCTGAAATGTGGGTGCTGGGAATTGAACCCGGGTCCTCTGGAAGAGCAGCCAGTGCTCTTAACCAGAGCCATCTCTCCAGCTCCAAATTTACTTTCTCTTGTCCATAATTTCATAGATAGAAGGGACAATCTTACTACAGACCTGGCAATCTTACCAGGATCCTTGGGTCTATGTGATTGCTAACCTTACTCTCAGGCACTGAGGGCATCATTAAGAATTATTTGAATATAGCCAGCACTGTGTGTGATACTAGAGCAGACGACTAGGTGAGCACCAGGAAGGTGGCTATGTGGACAAGAGCATTTAGATCCCAAATGCGACAGCACAGATGACATAGAGCTTTATCACGGTGCTCAGAATGCCACACGATTGGAAGCTTACAAAGTGCTTATTTCTGAAATATTGTATTTTATATTTTTAAACTATGGCTCACCACAGATAACAAAGTAAAACCATTGACAAGGGGAGGATACTATTATTCTTTATACCCTTATTCCATAAGAAGCCTATAATCTAGTCAGGAAAACAAGATACGAACATATTAAATAACTGATGGACAATACATTGGTATTACATATTCAACTTTCTATCCAATTAACACTTATTAAGCACCTCCAACATGCGTGATACTGTGGTAAGGCACTGGGAATATAAAGATAATCAAGGTTTAGCTCTTACCTACTGGTAGCTCACACACTCTTGTAAGCTAAAAATATAAAGTGACAAACTGATTATATGTATAAAAATTAGAAAATGAGATGGCAATAACATGAAGACAGAGTGGTATTAACTGCAGAAGTTCTTGGTAAGATGAAAGATTGATGACTTGTGTCATCGGAGAAAAAAAGACTTCAAAGAAAAGGTGGACCTGGAAAATGGCAGACTAGAAACTGCCTCTGCAGAGCACAGTGAATGAGGAAAGTCAAAGTAACAAAGAACAGACTCCACTCCAAAGACAGACAGAGCAACGAGTGGGATGGTGCAAACAACTGAAAAAGACAGACCCAGCAGGGTGGTCAGGGAGGAGTGACTCTGATCTGCTCTAAAGGATTAGCAGTACAAAAAACCGGGCATGGAGGCAAAGTGAGGGAAGGTGGAAGAGGACATAAACTCTAGGGAATGATATGGATTAAAGAAATAAAAAGTACTCCAGTAGGTCAGTAGGTTTGCTCAGCTGATAAAGGCACTTGCCACCACACCTGATGACCTTGATGAGTTCAGTCCCCAAAACCCACATAATGGAAAGAAAGAACCAATTATTCCCCAAGCTGTCTACCATGTTGTATGTGCTACACTGCGTGTACAGGCATACACACACAATAAATAAACAAATGTTAAAAGTGTATTTCATAGGTTTCGTAGCATCATAAAGGAGAAAGTACCAAAGTACTGGAATAACAACGTATCAGACAGGGGTATGGATGAGATGGGGGGGCAGATCACAATGTGCCTTGTGAGTATCTTGTAGGAGTTCAAACTAAATCCTGAAAACTGTGGGAAAGTTTCAAACTTGGAACTAGCTAGTGTAGACCAGGCTGGCCTCGAACTCACAGAGATTCACCTGTCTCTGCCTCCTAAGTGCTGGATTAAAGGCGTGACCACCACCTGGCTCAAGTTTCAAACTTTTAAGTAGGAAAATGGTGCAAAATAGAACAGTCCTCTAGAAACTTAGCTGTGAACAAAGAAAAATGGTTACTACAAAGAATAAAATTTTGTTTTTTTCTTTAACATGAAAGATGAGCCAATGGGGGCAGAGAAGCAGGGATGGAGTGATGGAGGGGAGGGGAGAAGACAAGAGAGGAGAGAAGAGAGGAGCATTTTCTCACAGCAGCAGAATTATGGCAGTGAATTCTCAATAAGTTCTGCCACATATACCATTAAGACAGTTCCCCAACATAAGAGAGACCCTAAACCCAGTGCCTTGGGAGCTTTGGGATTAGCAGGCCACTATGTCACTTCTACATAATCTTACAGCATTCTAAAGGAAGCAAATCATCATATTTGATAATTGTTGATGCATCAGTGTCCACCAGACAATGAAGAAATAATCAAAACATTACCTCAGAAATACAGAAAGAAACTTGTATCTCAAGAAGAAATAATTTACCAACATGCAGGTCCAGAATAACCACTGTGGCTGCCGTTTGTCATCAGATGAAAAAAATTACCTTTAAAATAACTTCAAAAGGGGGCTGGAGAGATGGCTCAGTGATTAAGAGCACTGGCTGCTCTTCCAGAGGTCCTGAGTTCAATTCCCAGCAACCACATGGTGGCTCACAACCATCTGTAATGAGATCTGGCGCCCTCTTCTGGCATGCGGGCATACATGGAGGCAGAATCTTGTATACATAATAAATAAATAAATTTTAAAAAAATTACTTCAAAAACAACAAACAGAGAAACAGACAGGTAGACATGCAGAGGAACAGTACAGTGAAAAGAAGAAAGTATCTTCTAGCTCCAACTGAGAGGAAAACAGAAGACTCACAGGAAAATGGGTAGAGCTGGAGACCATCCTGTTCAAAGTCAACTAGACTCAGAAGACAAGCACTGCATAGCTTAACACGTGTGTAGGACATGGACGTAGAGGAAAGAGGAAGGGGAAGAAAAGAGAACAATGCAGTAGGGAAAAAAGACTGCATCACATTTTTCTCTCATTTGCAGACTGCAGACTCAAATGCATAAATATAAATGAAAAACAAAGGCAGGAGGGGACTATCTGGAGAAGGAAAGGACAAGGGAACACAATAAGGGTGAACCTGGTCAGAATACAAAGGTGTGTGCATGTGCATTTGCACATATACATGTGTGTAATTGAAAATACCATGATGGAATTTATTATTTTATAGAACAACTAAAAAGAAACAATTAAAACAAAAAGAAGAGAAGGTAAACCTGGCTCTAGGTCTTAAAGGGTAGATATATATGAACAAGAAATGAAAGAAGCCGGGCAGTGGGGGCGCACACCTTTAATCCCAGCACTCGGGAAGCAAAGGCAGGCGGATCTCTGTGAGTTCGAGGCCAACCTCGTCTACAAGAGCTAGCTCCAGGACAGGCTCCAAAGCTACAGAGAAACCCTGTCTCGAAAAATCAAAAAAAAAAAAAAAGAAAGAAAGAAATGGAAGAAATACAGTTGTTTAGAGAGTCAATTGCAACTTACCCCACAAACAATATCTACATTTTGCCCACGAGGAGCTAAGCAGAAAATTATTAGTGCAGCAGGTGCTCACCTACCTCATCAGATTCTGACAGGAACTCCTGCATGATGTCGCTCTCACCAATGACTCGGATTGAACACACTGAAGAAAACAAAAACAGTACCTAGCATCAGGCCCTAAATCAAGAATATTAAAGAATATATCAAGGTTTACATTTAAATTATCAGGGCTAAGCATGGTCACACATATCTACAATTCTAGTACTTGGGAGGCTGAAGCAAAAGGTTCACTGCAAGTTCAAGGTCAACTGAACCACAGCAAGACTTTGTATCAAAAAGTACACAGAAAATGTTTAAACCATCAGTAACAGGCAACTATAACCTAGTATATGTATCCTTAGCATATGCAACCCTAAGGCATGACAAACAATTCACCTAAATGATATAGAACAGTACAATAAAAGGAAATATAAAGATGTAGCTTGCTAAAAATGTTAAATACAAAAAAAAATAACACATTTAAATTTTAAGTCCTGTGGGATCAATTATCAAGTCAGAACATAGGGAAAAAAGGCAATGGAAGAAAGAAAAAGGTCAGGTAAGAATAAACCAAATATCAAATTGAAATGCAAAGGAAAAACATTTATTTGTCCTAGGAACATCAAGTCTGAGATCATCTAACATCACTTTGGAAATGTGACAGGTAAACCAAGGGCTTGAGTGCAACAGAGCACCTAACTTCACCTACAAAGTGATCTAAGGAAGACAGAGAAAGGCAGAGAGGCACACAGAGCAAGACAACAGGAAGAGGAAGTGAGAAGAAAGGAAGGGAAGGAAAGAAGCAGGTAATAAGTAGCTAGTTGTCTAACAGAAGAAAGGTACCCACCACCCCAGGATGATAAACAACACTGAGGACTTTATGGCGCGGTTTAAAGCACCCTTTGTAATGTGCCCATGGAGTGTTCAGAGGCCAGTCTACTGTAGGAGAACAGATGGGGATGCCCCACCATTTCAATGTGGGAAATAGTTCTTCAGGAATAAGGTTCACTGTCAAGAGTTAATTTTGTTGGGGTGTCTGTTTTGTTTTAATTTCAAACTGAATTGGGTCAGTCAGTCTTTACACATTATTCTTTTAAACTAATATTATTTTTTTTTTTTTTGATTTTTCGAGACAGGGTTTCTCTGTGGCTTTTGGAGCCTGTCCTGGAACTAGCTCTGTACACCACGCTGGCCTTGAACTCACAGAGATCCGCCTGCCTCTGCCCCCCAAGTGCTGGGATTAAAGGTGTGCGCCACCACCACTGGCTAAGCTAATATTCTAAAGAACCATTGCACAGTGTGGTCTGGATGAGACCGGCCCCCTAGGCTCATGTGTTTGCTTCATTCTCAGCTGTTGGAACTGTTTGGTGGGAACTGGGAGGAGTGGCCCTGCTGGAGGAAGTGTGACACTAGGGGTGGGCTTTGAGGTTTCTATAGCTTATGCCTCTCTTGTGGATGAAATATAAGCTCTCTGAGTCACGGCTCTGGCTCCAATGCCATGCGTGACTGCCTGTTTGCCTGATACTATGCTCCGGCCATGATGACGGCCATGACTTACCCTCTGAAACGGTAAGCAAACCCCCAATTCAATGCGTTCTTCTATAAGCTGTCTTGGTCACAGTGTCAGCTCACAGCAGTAGAACAGTGACTAAGACACACAGCTAGCAAGCTAATCAGCTGTGATAAAATTGCCAGGCGAGTCTCTCCTCACGACCACGAAATTATCTTACTCAGATCTGTGTCATTTCTTTGCCTTTCTAGAGAAACACAGATTTTAGTTATCTACATCCATAGAAACCCACATTATCATTTCAAAGTTTCCTTAATTCTACCTATAGGCTGCTGAGAACAAGGAGACTTTAGATGGCCAACAGTTGAGTAAACCTTTACAGCTATGAAAGGAATTTTTATATATGACAGTGCTATGAGCCAAGAATCTCATCAATGCAGCATAATATGTATTTATAGGTAAATATAACCCTTTAAATAAAAGTACACCAAGGACTACCAAAACCATTCATTTTTCTGTTAGGAAATTCTCTGTGAGCTAGCAAAGCAGAGCACTATTACCGTAGAGAACATTTTTGGCCTTGCCTTCAGAGCCTAGGTCATTTACTACTTCTCATCTAAAACATAACTTACACTACTGGTTTTTTAGGAAACACAGGTATGCAATTTAGGGATCAGAAGCAATGTCCACTTAGCACAGTAAAGTTTAATGGACTAGCTTATCATTCACTCATTCATTCATTCATTCATTCATTCATTCATTTATTTCATCTTTTGGTTTTTTTAGACAGGGTTTCACTGTGTAGCCCTGGCTGTCCTGGAACTAGCTCTGTAGACCAGGTTGGCCTCAAACTCACAGAGATTCACCTGCCCTGCTTCCCACGTGCTGGGATTAAAGGCGTGTGCTATCCCCTTCCCCTTTTAAACATTTTTAAAACTTACATTTATTTATTTGGGTGGGGCACACACCTACCACTGCAAAGGAGCGATGGTCAGAGGAGGATGACCTGCGTGAACTGGTTCTCTCCTTCTACCACGTGGGTCTTGGAGACTGAACTCAGGTCATTAGATTTGATGACAAGTGCCCTTACCTACTAAGAAATCAAGTCTGGCTTACCCTTTTCTAGATATTCTTCCAGTCCCCGACGCCGGGCATCTAGCTGTTGTTCTGATAATGAGAATGGCCACTTTCCTGGAAGTCGAGGAAATGTAAAGTTGGCAAACTCTCTTTTCAGGTTTTGGTGCAGGATGGCAAATTCCCGGTACCGCTTAGAACACAGCTGCCGCCCTGCCATGTAAACGTTGTACACCTGATGAGACAGAAGAACAAGAAAGTCACAGTCATCTAAAGTCACGTGGGTCCCAGGCAAAGTCATCAGGTTTTCAGGCTAGGTGGCCTTTACCTGCTTAGCCATCTCACCAACCACGGTCCTTTCTGTTTCATTTCTTCTCTCACAGATGGCATTTGGGTTGTCTGGAGCTTAGCTAGCAATGTGAACAATACTGCTATAAATGTCTATATATAAGTCTCCTGTTGTACACCTAGAAATGGGAACTGAACCAAGGCTTCAGAGAAATGTGCATTTAACCTCAGGAGACAGTGTCCAACTAAGCCACAGGATTTTTAACAACTTACACTCCTTTCCTTAGCATCTAGGAAAAAAAAATCCCTTTAAGGGCTGGGAAGGAAGTATAATTTGTAGGATGCTTGCTGAATGCAGGAATCCTGAGTTCCTAGCAGGAGGATCCCAGCACCAGAGAAACCAGGCACTGTGGAGTATAATATAATCCCAACACTCAGGAGGTATAGACAGAAGTTCAGGGTCACCCTCAGCTATACAGCAAATTCAAGGCCAGTCTGAGATATGCAAAAAGAAATGTATTTCTGCCAATGGAAAGAATATGAAAAGAACTTCAGAATGATCCTAATTTATTTTTCCCCAGTTACTAGCCAGGACAGTCTGTCAACATGACACACAAATAAATCACGTACTAAGGCCTTTCTTCATCATTCCCAAAATCTCATATTAATATCAGCATCGCAATCTGAAACATTCCAACTTTTCAAAGTTCACAGTTGGCCAGGCACACCTTTCTCTCAGCATTCAGAAGCCAGAGGCAGTCTGGTCTACAGAGGGAGTCCCAGGACAGCCAGGGCTACATAGAGAAGCCCTGTCTCAGGAATAAAACATAAAAAAGTCCTACAGTCTTTAAGAATTCCGCCTCTTTAAAACATCCAAAGTGTCTTTCAACATTCGAAACTTTTCTATGTTGAACATTTCTTCCTACATTCATTGTTAGAGTATCCTTTTTGGTAAAATAGCAGTTCTTGTGGCTCACCTATTGTTACCTTAAATTTGTGTGCATTTCTCATGGATTGGTAGAACTCCTGGAGTCCTTTGTTTTGTTTTGAGATGTTTGTTTGCTTCGCTACCTTGCCCAGTTGGCCCCAAACTCCTGAGCTCAAGTGATTCTCCTGCTAGCACCAAAGGAACAAGCCACCACTCCAAGCTCTGGATGGCTTTTCCACTGGGATTTTTGTTGGGTTGTTTTTGAGACAAGGACTCAATGTGTAGCACAGGCTGAATTCAAACTCGAGATTCTCTAGCCTCTGCCTCCCAAATGCAATCTGATTACAGTGTGCACCACCGCGCCCAGCTCGTGTTGTTGTTCTTTGTTCTTGCCGATCCTTTTACTTGTGCCGAATGACTATCTTCTCCCATTTTTCATAATTTTTGAATAATAAAAGCTCTTAATTGTATTTATTTATTTGGTTTTGGTTTTTGGGTGTCTTTGTTTTGTGATGGTCTCCCTGTGTAGCTAGCTGAAGCTGGCCCTTAACTCCTGATCCTACTGTTTCCACTTCTCTGGGCTAGGCCACCAGACTTGGCTCAGATTGCAACCCTTTCCTTCTTGCTAACAGTTACACCAAGAACAGCAAAAAGCTCTGAAGTCTAAGAGTATAGTTTATCACTCTTCTTCATAGAGAACACTTTTGTGCCTAAACAAACTTTTTTCTACCCACAGATTCAAACCTTAAGTAGAGTGTGGTAATGCATGCACTCAAGAAACAGGCAGGGGGATCACTGCAAATTCAATCAAGGCCACCCTGGTCTACACAGCAAATTCATGGCCTGTCTGGTCTAACACCAGGCAAGTCCAATCCAAGCCAATGTGGTCTACAGGGCAAGGGCAAGGCCAGCCAGGAACGCTAGTAAGAACCCATATCTACAAAATGGGGGAAAGATCTAAAAACTATTTGCCAATATTTACTACTAAGAACTTAAAATTTTTTCTATAATATGGAGTTCTACTGGCAATTTTTTCTCATTGTCTTCTTTTTTTAACTTTTGATATTTCTTTTGAAGTCAGAAATATTTAAATTAATTTTTAACTGTTTTCCCTAAATATAAGTATAATCCACCCAAACTGATGTCCTTAAGTGGTCTGTAATCAACTTCTTACTATAAATAATAGAAAGCTGGGCATAAGACAGGAAGCAACTCTTCTCCAGTCTGGGACAACCGGCAGCGAGGACCTGTGATCCCTAAGGAAAGGAAGAGTAAGACGAGCACTGCAGCTCCGTGGCTCTCTGCCTGGGTCACTTCTAAGGTAAGGCTCAAGGAGGCCACATGAACAAAGTGCACAGAGGCACAAGTAGCTCAATTGGTAAGGCTAAGCACACAGGAAGGTGCTAAAAAAGCAGGATCCAGAAATCCCCTCCAGGTCACCTTGAATTCTGATTGAATAGCAATCCAAGGAAAAAACTCTCACCTAGGGGAACTGTAAATGAACAACTCTGAGTTCACACTGGGTTTAGAACAATTCAGCTTTCTTCCAACCAGAAAAAAACAGAATTCCCTGAATTTTTTGGCATTTAGAAGACAGCTCAAAAGGCCTGCTCTAGGAAGGAGGCTAAACTAGCTCTAGACTAAGAGCTCCTCTAGCTGGGGTGTTCTCATGCGTCCCGCACTAGTCAGCATGCTCTAGGAGCAACCTCGCGTTGATCCTTAACACTTACTTTATAATTTTTTATGTTTTTAAAAAAGCTATTCAATGCCAGGTATGTTAGTGCACCCCTTTAATCCCACCACTCGGGAGGCAGAGGCAGGTGCATCTCTGAGTATGAGGCCAGCCTGGTCTACAGAGCGAGCTCCAGGACAACCATGGCGACACAACACAGTGAAACCCTGTCTTGGGGGTGCAGTGGGTGGGAATCTGACAAAATCTAGTTTCTAATAGCACTAAATTGAGCATCTAATATCCAACAAAAAAATTAACAGACATATAAAGACGCATGAAAATTTTATAGACAGCCGGAAGGAAGGGCCTCAGCAGAGACAGAAACAAGAATGGAGTAGGCAGGAACCGTTACACATGGCTTTAGCTTCTATTTGGGATTTAGGAAGCGCTATGAAAACTTTCACCACTTGAGGTAGAAGAGCACCGAGGTCTGACAGACCAAATCAAAGGCTGAAAATGAGCACAGAAAAGAAACCAGTTGGCAGACGGAGACTGGAAATACTGCAGTGTCTGAAGGTGGAGTTTAAGATATCAATCAGACGTGTGATGCATTAAGTCTCCAGAAAGCCGACAGTGTGCCATAAAAGCCATCCTTTGTGCAGCAACCCTGGTGAGGTATTAAACTCTCTGCTCCAGCCTGCATCCCCTTCTTCAAAGTGTGCCATCTCTGAATAAATGTCTCTGCTTCTGCCAGTATCCACATCTCTGTCCAACTCCTCACCCTACCAAACAAGTGCCTGGCACCTCTCTGGAGGTCCAGTGAATGCTGATGTACCACACTGGCACAATACATCCCACTGACTTGCAAGCCTTTTCCATGGGTCTCTATCTACTGTGATCACAACATAGCCGGGTACATTGTAGGAGACTAAAGAGAGTTTCACCTGGTGGCTCAAGCATACAAGAGGTGGTTTAGCAATGGCTGAGTCAGATACAATGTCCACCCACTACCCAGTTCCTTTTTTCCTACTAAGAAAAGATAGCAGCAAACCCCGTGATGCAGAGGGCATGGGCAAAGATTTTCAAAAAAGTAAAAGAGAGTCACTCCATATTCCTGGGAATGAAGGGAAGCCAGCCCACGTTCCTGCTGTGACATTAATAACAAGAGGTATGATGAAGGGGAAACACTGCAGAGTTGGTTTGACTTCAATAAGGAGAAAAGGCAGAAGAATTAAAAAACCAGAGACAAAGACTAACCTAAAACAAAAGGTAGGTCAAACAATATCTACCTCTGCCATGACAGAGAGCAGGTGAACAGGGTCTGGTGAGATGGTCCAGTGGTAAAGGTACTTGTAAAACCTAACAGTCTGAGATACTGCCTCAACATCCACATGGTGGAAACTCCGAGACATACTCTGACCCCCATACACACCTACAGCAAATAAATAAACCAACAAACAAATAAAAGCAGAGAGAGAGAGAACTTGCCTGTTGTACAGACACTCAGAAGATGGAAGAACACTGAGAACCCCTGAATGCCTTCCCCAGCAGCCAAACACCAGGAACAGCAGGCATTCAAGAGGAGCTGCAGCCAGTCAATAAGGTAAGGATAGCTCCAACAAAACCCAAACCCATTTTACTACTTGCTCAGCTCCCTAACAGAAAAGGCCCAGCCACTTCGAGGTTCAAATATTAATTTCAGTGCTGACAGTTTTCCCACACATGATGGTTTGGAGTCAAATACTAAAAAACAACAGCGAAGCTGAGTGTCCCTCCCCCTTCCCATTACTTACGAGATAACACATCTACATGAGAACACAGAAGCTGTGGTGCCTTGAGAAAGAATAATACCACAGGCTCAAATATTTAAACGCTTAGTCATTAGGGACTGGCACTACTTGAGAAGGAGTAGGAGGTGTGGCCTTGTTAGAGGAAGTGTGTCACTGGGGCTTGAGGTTTCAAATGCCCAAGCAGGCCCAGTGGCTCTCTTTCTTCTTGTGGGTCCAGAGGCAGAGCTCTCAGGTACTTCTCCAGCATCATGCCTGCCAGCATGCCACCATGCTACCCAACATGACAATGGACTAAACCCCTGAAACTGTACGCAAGCTCCAATTAAATCTAAGAGTTGTAGGGGCCACAGTGTCTCTTTACAGCAATAGGACAGTGACCAAGACAGACGCTGAAACAAGCAAGGGTATTAGAGCAGGTGTGGTTAACATGCTGACAGAGCTAATGTTTAAAGGGGAAGTGTAAAACAGGCATGAACACATCAACAACAGGCAAGAAATATGAAAACCAGGTGCAAACATCAAGTGGAAATGGCAGAAATAAAAAGCACAATGAGAGACGGTGCAATGATGACAAACAGTGAACTTAAAGACAGAAACAAGAGAAAGAAGACATACAACAGAGCATCCGAAAGCTCTAGCACAAAACCAGTATAACAAACATAAAACTGGACTCTCGGAAAGATAAGAGAGGCTTGGAGAGAAATATATTAGCGTTAAGAGCACTACCTGATATTCCAGATGATCCAGAATCAGTTCCCAGTACACCCACACGGTAACTCACAATCCTCTGTAACCAGTTCCAAGGAATTCTACACCCCCTTGTGGCCACTAAGAGTACTAGGCATGAATGTAGTGCACAAACATACATGCAGGCAAAACACCCATACATAATCTTTTAAAATTTTTTCTTTTTTTGGTTTTTTGAGACAGGGTTTCTCTGTAGCTTTGGAGTCTGTCCTGGAACTAGCTCTTGTAGACCAGGCTGGTCTCGAACTCATAGAGATCCGCCTGCCTCTGCCTCCGGAGTGCTGGGATTAAAGGTGCGCGCCACCACCGCCCGGCTAAAAATTTTCTTAAAGAAAGAAAAGAGAAAAAGAATGGAGAGCTGAAGAAATACAGACACACCAGCTGAAAAATTTTCTAAAACCCACTTAAGACTTAGATAAATCAGATTGGAGAGATGGCTTAGTGGTTGAGAGCACTGGCTGCTCTCCTAGAGGACCTAGGTTTGATTCCCAACACCCAGATGGCAGCTCACAATTGTCTGTAACTCCAGTTCGAGGGCTTCTGACACCCTCCCACAGATGTACATGCAGGTAAAACACCAATGAACATAAAATAAAAATAAATTATTTTTTAAGAAGACTTAGAAAAAACAAAGAAAAAGAAAAAAACTTTGAAGGCAGCCAGAGGGAACTAAAATATTATATAAAAAGACTAAAAAAGTAAAATAAACAAGTTTCTCATCACAAATTATGCAAACCAGAAGCATATGAGCCTTGCAACCGTATCTCAGGCCTTGGTTCTCTTCTACCATGTAGATAATCAAGTTGTCAGGCTTGGCAGCAGGCACATTTTTGCCCTCTGAGCCAATCTCACTGGCCCATGGAGTGGCTTTTTTATAGTAAAAGAAAACATTAAAAAACATTCTGTGTCCTATAAAAATATCTTCCAAGCTGGGCAGTGGTGGTGCGCACCTTTAATTCCAGCACTTAGGAAGCAGAGGTAATCATATCTCTGAGTTTGAGGGCAGTCTGGTGTACAGAACAAGTTCCGGGACAGCCAGGTCTACAGAGAAATCCTGTCTCAAAAAACAAAAGCAAGCAAAGAAAAACATCTTTAAGCTGGGAATGGTATTTCATGCCTTTTATCCTAGCACTTGGGAGGCAGAGGCAAGCAGATCTTTATGAGTCTGAGGCCAGCCAACTGGCTTGGAACTTGCTATATAGACCAGACTGACCTCAAACTCAGATTTACCTGTTTCTGCCTCCCAAGTACTGGGTAAAAGGTATGTATCATCATATTCGACATGCAATAAAAACTTTTGTTGCTTTTGTTTTTCCTTTTTGGGACAGGGTCTCACACTATATCCTACGTTGGCCTGGAACTCCCTATGTATTATTATAGGCTTGCAGAAACTGGCTCTCAACACTTTTTTAGACAGGAATTGAGGCTGTATCAGGTCTAGTAGCCAGAGAGTTTAGCCCTGTGAGTCTCTGGGTCACTCCCTAGTATCACATAAACTGAGAATGGTGGCACACCCCTGTAATCCCAGCATTCAAGAGCTTCCGGCAGTTGGGCCATGAGTCCAAGGGCATCCTTGAAGGCCAGTCTGTGATATAGAAGATACTGTTGTTTTTAAACTTCAGACCCACAAAAATTGAAGAGGACACATTGTCTATAACAGATTTGCATGCAAGAAATGTTAAATGTAGTTATTCGGGCAGAGGGAATATGATACCAGATGAAAACTAGATTTATACAAAGTAATGAACCACACCAGAAATGGTATGACATTTGACGGGTGGTGGTGGCGCACGCCTTTAATCCCAGCACTTGGGAGGCAGAGGCAGGCGGATCTCTCTCGAGGCCAGCCTGGTCTACAAGAGCTAGTTCCAGGACAGGCTCCAAAGCCACAGAGAAACCCTGTCTCAAAAAAACCCCCCCAAAAAAAGAAACAAGAAAGAAAGAAAAGAAAAAGAAATGGTATGACGTTAAATACTTTTTTTTTTTTAACTTTTTACTAAAGTTTCTTTAAAAGTAATGGTCAGAGACAGATATAGTTCTGAAGGCCTTTAATTCCACCACTTGAAGCAGAGGCAGGCAGATCACTGTGAGTTCAAGGACAGCTTCTAAACAAACAAACTAACAACAAAAGTAATTGAGTTTGGTTCAGCAGATAAAAAGTTCCTGAGGCATCCTGACAAGGGGGGGGGTTTGCTCCTCAGAGCCCTTGGTAGAGAGATGGAATCAACTCTAAAACTTGTCTTCTGGCCTCTACAAGCACACAGCAATGTGAACATGCCCCCCAAATACACACATCTATTATTTATTATTATTATTATTATAAATAGTAAAATAAAAATAAAATAGCAAAAAATAAAATATTTGAGAGTTGATGCTTATAAATTAAAATGTATACTGTATACAGAACAAACACTAAGAAAATAGAATAAATTACACCTATTAAAACAACAGTAGGGACAAATATTCTATTAAATCAAAAAGAGACAGAAGAGTTATTTAAAAAAAGAATGGCCGGACGGTGGTGGGATTAAAGAATCCCAGCACTCGGAGACAGAGGCAGGCGGATCTCTGTGAGTTCGAGGCCAGCCTGGTCTATAAGAGCTAGTTCCAGGACAGGCTCCAAAACTACAGAGAAACCCTGTCTCGAAAAACCAAAATAAATAAATAAAAAATAAAGAATGAAGAATAAATAAAACCTAGAGAACAAATGAGTAAGATGGTGTAAAACTCTTAGCATAACTCTGCAGCCATTTCTGAGGCCTCTCAACCTTAGTGCTCCCCCTCCCCTGGGAACCAAGGACCTAACAACTACACACGCACGTATTGAAATGTTGGGGATTTTCCATCCCCCTGTGTCCTTGTGGATGTTCTCCAAATAGAGCTCAGTTATTGAAATTGGGACAAGGTAACCCACAGATGTTTTGACTAAGTTTCTGACTTATTGACTCAGTTCCTCGGCCTTGGTCAAGGGATATTGACTCAGTTCCTTGGATACGGTTAGGATGATAAACAACCCCCAGACTCCCCCCTTGTTTCTGTGGCTTTTTGCTTTAAAAGCAGCCTGTACCAACTATTCAAGGTCCTTGGCTTCTCGAATGCTGAGTGACCCTGTCGCAACAGAATCCTCATGCTTTACATCAACTGTGGTGTGCGAGTGGTCTCTTGAGGCGACTCCTTTTAGGTGATTGGACTCCAAGGTCCAACAATGGCAGAACCAAATTATAGCAATAATTACACTAAGGCAATGAGTTACATTCTTCAAATAAAAACTAGTATTGCTTGATTACATAAAAAAAATTACAAGCTATCTATAAAAAACATACTCTGACTGGGTGTTGGTGGCACATGCCTTTAATCCCAGCACTCAGAAGGCAGAGGCAGGTGGATCTCTGTGAGTTTGAGGCCAGCCTGGTCTACAGAGTGAGTTCTAGGACAGTCAGAGCTACACAGAGAAACCCTGTCTGGGAGGGGGTAGAGATTTTATAATGTTAAAGGAGTCAGTCCACCAATAATAGCTTTTTATACATAAAGAAAAACCTATAAAACTCAAGATTCGGACTCCTAGGACAGAGAGAGCTGGAGGAAACAAGCTCCACTGGGAGCAGAAGCCAGGAGCAAATCCAGCCCTGGGAGCCAACCCAGTCCTGGGACACTGAGCCAACAACCTGACTCAGAGTCTGCGACCTCCACCGGAACCGGAGTGGGACTGACTCAGTTACCTGGTTTCTCTGTAGCTTTGCAGCCTGTCCTGGAACTAGCTTTTGTAGAACAGGCTGGCCTCGAACTCACAGAGATCTGCCTGCCTCTGTTACCCGAGTGCTGGCATTAAAGGCTTGTACCACCACCGCCCGGCTCGTTTTTTAATTTTACAGAAGACCACAGTTGAGAGATTGAGGAATTTTACGGAGATTGTGGCTATTTTAGAGACACTATGGATATTTCAGAAAAACCAAATTGTTGTTGTTGTTGCTTTGGTTTCTTGAGACAGGGTTTTTCTGTGTAGACCAGGCTGTCCTCAAACTCAGATATCTGCATGCCTCTGCTTCCCCAGCACTGGGATTAAAGGTGTGCCACCACTTTCCAGCTGAAGCTGGGTGTTTTAAAGAAACTGAAAAATGTAAAGACTGTAGAGTGTTTCAAAGTTGGAATGTTTTATATTGTGGCATTGATGTTAATATAAATCTTCGGGATCATCAAGGAAAGAAAGTTTTATGACCTTAATAACTGATGCATTTGTGCGTCAAATTGACAAGGAGTCAACTGTCCTGGCTAGTTTATTGTCAAATTGATACAAACCTAGACATAGTCTGGGAAAAGGGACTCTTAATTGAGAAAATGTCTCCATAAAATTGGCCTAAGGCAAGTCTGTAGGGGCATTTTCATGATTAATGATTGATGTAGGAAAACCTAGCTCACTGTGGATGGTGTTTGCCCTGGGCAAGCAGTCCTGAGTTGTGTAAGAAAATAGGCTAGGGCAAGCCATCAGGAGCATTCCTCCATGTTCCCTGTTTTTAAGTTCCTGTCCTGACTTCCCTCAGTGACGGACTGTGACATAAGGGTTGTAAGCCAAAATGAACCTTTGCCTCATCAAGTTACTTTTGGTCACAGTGTTCTATCACAGCTACAGAAACCTGAAGACACAGGGTCAGGATGGTTACCTGCTTTTAGGGGGCTTTGTGCTACAATGGACATCAGTAACCAAGACGCACAACCTGAACAATTACAACTCTGAAAGAAGCTAGATGGATGACATGAACCTACAATCCCATCTGTTTAGGAGGCGGAGGCAGGAGGATCATTTAAGCCAAGAGTTTGGGGCAGTACAGGACTACATATTGAGACCCCATCTCTTAACAACAAAACCTCCAAAAGAAAATCTAACATCATCTTGGCTTGAATGGGAAAAGACTCCTAAGCAACCGTGGCTGCCATGGGAATAGGCAATAAAGATGCCTGGAATAAAAGCCAGAGATGGGAATCTCTTCTGTGAATTGAATAAACACACATGTATTTCGGACTAATTTCTCTTTGAGTGATGTGTGTAGATGCAGGGGCTGAGGACATGACTCACTGGGCAAAGCAGGTAAGTCAGAAGAATACTAGAGAGCCCAGAATCTACACATGTAACATTCACAGTATCCAGGATACTATTCAAAATTACTATCAAGATTAGGACATGGTCCATTCTCGAGGGAAAACCACTTAGTTGAGGACAACCCTAAAATAATGTAAAAGTTGAAATGTCCAAATATAAACAGCCAATGGAACAGAAACAAGTCCAGAAAAAGAACTGCATATTATCAACTGATTCTCAACAATAATGCTGAGATACTTTAACGGGGGAAAGTATATTCTCTTCTAAACAAGTTGCAGAAACAACTGGCTATCTGCTTAAAAATAGATAAAAAGAACCTTGGTCCTGCCCCAGGAAGCAGCTGGACAACCTGACTGGAGAGCAGTGCACGTGACAGAGACACTGAACAGCACAGACACATACAATGGCCTTGAAATGAAGGGGCTGGGAGCTGGTTCCCAGGACTTGAGCCAGGTGCTCAAAACTGCCTGTACTCCAGGTTCAGAGGATTCAATGCCCTCTTCCGGCCTCCATGAGCTCTCATACACACACAAATAAAAATTATATATTTATATATTTACAGGGCAGGATATGATATATATATATATATTTTTTTTTTTAAGGGGCAGAATATGGATGGCACACGTCTTTAATCCCAGCACTCAGAAGCCAAAGGGATAGGGATCTCTAGCTTCAAGGCCAGCCTGGTCTACAAACCAATTTCCAAGCCAGCTGGGGCTACACAGTGAGACCCTATCTCTAAAACGAACAAATAAATTTTCAAAAGAGAACTAAGAACACAGCATTTATTTATTTATTAGATTTACTTATTATGTAACCAGTGTTCTGCTTGCATTTATACCTTCATACCAGAAAAGGGCACCAGATCTCATTACAGATGGTTGTGAGCTACCATGTGGTTGCTGGGAATTGAACTTATGACCCCTGGAAGAGCAAGCAATGCTCTTAACCTCTGAGCTATCTCTCTAGCTCACTGTATTTATCATCTCCTCTCTCAAGATTAACCCTGAGCTAAAAGGGTCTCTGAGTAGCAAAAAAAAAAAAAAAAAGAGAGAGAGAGAGAAAAGGTAAGTAGGAGGTCCCTAGCTATCTCCATGGATACCTAAAACATCTGCTGGTAAACAGATTGCAACCAACACAGGCCCTGGGCCTAGTGTGGGGATTAGACTGTAGTTACATTGCACTCACCCATCCCTACCCAGCTCCTACTGCCATTCTGAGACTTCTATACCTGGGCCTTATGAAGGAGCAAAGTAGCTGCCCTTAGGCAGCTTGATGGGTCCAGCCCTGTGAACATTATTTCATTCACCTTGCATAGGCCCTGGGTACCCACCTTCCCTCTACCCCAGGAAACAGCTATGAAAATGAGCCCTTAAGGAGCCCTGCAAAGTCACTCATGCAGCCCTCAGACATTGACGGGTACCTCATCTGGACTCACTGGTACCACCTGGTGCCCATGTAGAACTACATATTGGTACATTTTCTGCTCTGTTAGCCATCATGATGTGGGTATGCATACTTATCTAACTTACCAACACGCATGGGAGCCCACAGAAGTGGATCCATTCCACCTTGACTGAAGGTCAGAGAGTTCAGACCTATTCTTGCTCCTAGGTGTGGCTACTAACAGGACGTTTTGACCTAGGCTGTGGTTACTTGATGTTGGGTACTATTTGTGTCTTGGTAAAGAAGACTTTTGCCTTCCCCCTCCATCATGGATTGGAGTCTATAAAGGCTATGAGAAATAAACTTGAGGTCGATCACAGTAGTCACTGGATGCCCTCCCAACTTTATCTGTTATCTCGTATCTACTTCCTCACTCTTGCCCCTAAGCGTGGACAAATATGTTTGGCGGGACCCGGCAAACATGGTGGTACCCTGATAAGGCCCTTAAAACAAGATGATATCAGAGCAAAACTTAGCAAAGCAAAAAAAAAAAATAAAAAATAAAAAAAAACATGATGATAACACACCTGTGTTGCTGCAACAGCTGCATCTCACCTATACTCTACAGTCCTTCTAAGATAAAGCCACCTCTATGCAACCCACAGAAAATGATAGGCACACTCTACACCCAAACCAACCTGCCCAAAAAAGCTGCATTCTGGCTTGCATTACAATCATTTAACTTATTCAACACTAAAACATTCAGACACCACCAAAGCTGAAGCTACACAGACATTATGGTAAAACACTCACCCCTAACCAATCAAAGCAACCTACTCAAATGACAGTGTAGGACACAATGCCAGGAAAATTCTCAATTTCTTAATGAAAGCTACCCTGTAAAATTGATACAGGTAGGGCTGACAAGATGACTCTGTGGGCAAAAAGCATTGGCCACACAAGCCTGATAAGTTAAGTTTGATTCCCAACCCTATAGTGAAAAGAGAAATGGACTCCGGAAAGTTGTCCTCTGACCACTATAAGTACACTGTGGTACATATGCACACTCACATATATCATACATACAATAATATTTTTAAATTTAAATTGGTATAAGCAAGGACATGCCACACAGATAAACAGCACAGAAAAACAAGAGTATGAAAGAAAAATAGGGAACTATGACATTACATGTCCAAAGGAACACAGAAACTCAGCATAGACCCCAAATGAGTAGAAATTAGCAAAATGTCTGAGAGGAGATTCAAAGGATTAATTCTTTTCCTTAACTAATACTTTAAACAGGCACGCGTGTGCGTGAGCACACATGTATCCATGGGCAGAGGACAACCTGGAGTAGGTTCTCTCCTACCATGTGAGTTCTGGGGACTAATCTCAGGACATTATTAGGCTTGGCAGCAAGTGCCTTTTCCTGCTGAGCTATCTCACCAACCCCAGCCTCAACTAATTTTAAGATAACAATTACAGGGCTACAGAGATGGTTCAGCAATTAAGAGCCCCTGTTTTTTGAAGAAGACTCAGGTTCAATTCCCAGTACCCACATGGAGACTCACAACCATCTGTAACTCCCATTCCAGGAAATCTGATGCCCTCTTCTGGCATCTTTGGACACCGGGCATCCATGTGGTACACATACACCAATGTAGGCTAAACACTCATGCCCACATAATTGAAAAAAAAAAAGAAAGAAACCCTGATAAAAGAACTGATGAAAAATTTTCAAATCTTAAGGAAGATAATTCAAATTTAGTAGATATAAGCAATGAAAGAAGATAATTCAAATTTAGTAGATATAAGCAATAAAAGATCTTCTCTGAGGCACCTTATGGATAAATGTCAAAAGAACCAGATAGAGAAGGGAAATCCTAGAAATAAGAGCCAGGTGTGGTGGCGCATTCCTGTAATCCCAGCATTTTGGAGACAGGGGAGGAGGGCAGGGAGTTGAACACCATTCTCAGCTACGCAGTGTTTTGAGGCCAGCCTAAGCTACATAGTGAATTCCAGGACAGGCAAGGCCACACAGAGAAATTCTATCTAGAAAAAAAAAAAAAAAGATACAGGTTGAATATATTAAAACGGGGCCAAAATTATGCTACCTATAAGAAACTCACTTTACCAGGACCACACAGAGAAATCTTGTCTCACCCCCTCCACTACAATGGCATATTATTTGTGTTTTAATAAATAGACTGCCTGAAGGTCAGTGCAAAGCAGCCAGACTAGTCAGCCATACATGTCAGGAAGTGGTGGCACACACCTTTAATCCCAGCATCCACACAAGTTAGCCACAGAGGTCAGGTGTTGGCAGTGCACACCTTTAATCTGAGCCCTTAGAAAGGAATATAAAACAGGAGGTGACAGTTCTCAACTCAGTTTCAATCTGAGGATTCGTGGAGGCAGGATTGCCCATTTATGGTCTGAGGTAAAGTTAAGAGCCAGTGCCTGACTGCTTTGCATTTCTGATATTCAGGTTGAACCCCAATGGCTGTCTCTGGGTTTTTATTATTTGTGCTACATTTGGCACCAATGTTTGGGGTACAAATTCATAAAAACACCTCCTGCCTGTGGCTTTACAGCCACTGGCATAGACAAGAACTACACACTTCTGAAGTCATTACCCTAATGGTTAGGTTTTTCTTTTTTGTCACCTGGCAGGCTCTCCCTGAACTCCCTTCTTGGTAGCTGCCTTGAAATCCAGTCAGGCTTGTACTGGTCTACACAACAAGTCTCACATCTTCAACAACATTGTTGGCAGATTCCATAAGACTATTGGGAATTCTTAAAGGGAGGAATTATTTAAAAGGGAGAGTTTATTCCCACATAAAAAATGGGAAACACCGTTACAATGAAGGGATTTGGGCCTTTGTATGATAATACACTGGACAGTTTGAAAATGGAATGATTAAATGAGATGATATCTAATTAAATGGAATTTATGTAATGCCAATTGTAAACATTATCAACTTTATCATTTTTGTTTTATCACTAAAAAGTTGGTTAATCTGAGTGCTAAGATACAGGCTTTAGAAAAACATAATAAAATAGATCACAGAGATATTCAAATCCAGAGAGAGAAATTTTTTTTAAAAGATTTATTATGTATACAACATTCTGCCTCCAGGTATGCCTGCACACCAGAAGAGGGCGCCTGATCTCATTACAGATGGTTGTGAGCCACCATGTGGTTGCTGGGAATTCAACTCAGGACCTCTGGAAGAGCAGTCAGTACTCTTAACCTCTGAGCCATCTCTCTAGCCCCCAGAGAGAGGAACTGAATGGAGAACCAATTTCAGCATTGTATTATAATAATAGGGAGGAACAGCAAAGGTTTTTTAGACAACCAACCTGCTACAGCTAGCTGGACTCCTGTTAGATTTAAATGTTATATTTAAGGGAATCAAGGAGGCAACAGTCTCAGATGGCATGCATTCACCTTTTGTAAAGCAAATGTTAAACTTGTAGCCAGTTTGTAATAGAATTATCCCTAAAGACTGGATAGAATTGATTAAAGGTGTTTTAGAGCCAGGTACACAATTACAATGGAGTACCTAGATAAGAGAAGAGGCTAAGTTTTTTTTTTCATGATATTTATTGAGCTCTACATTTTTCTCTGCTCCCCTCCCTGCCACTCCCCTCCTTCCTTCAACCCTACCCCAAAATCCCCATGCTCCCGATATACTTAGGTGATCTTGTCTTTTCATACTTTCTACTTCCCATGTAGATTAGATCTATGTAACTTCTCTTAGTGTCTGCATTGTTGTCTAGGTTCTCTGGGATTGTGGTTTGTAGGCTGGTTTTATTTGCCTTATGTTTAAAAACCACCTATGAGTGAGTACATGTGATAATTGTCTTTCTGTGTCTGGGTTACCTCACTCAAAATAATGCTTTCTAGTTCCATCCATTTTCCTGCAAAATTCAAGCTGTTGTTATTTTTTTCTGCTGTGTAGCACTCCATTGTGTAAATGTACCACATTTTTTTTAATCCATTCTTTGATCGAGGGGCATTTAGGTTGTTTCCAGTTTTTGGCTATGACAAACAAATCTGCTATGAACATAGTTGAGTACATGTCCTTGTGGCACGATTGAGCATCCTTTGGATAGATACCCAAAAGTGGTATTATTGGGTCTTGAGGAAGGTTGTTTTCTAATTTTCTGAGAAATCGCCACACTGACATCCAAAGGAGTTGTACCAGCTTGCATTCCCACCAGCAATGCAGAAGTGTTCCCTTTTCCCCACAACCTCTCCAGCATAAATTGTCATCAGTGTTTTTGATCTTGGCCATTCTTACAGGTGTAAGATGGAATCTCAGAGTTGTTTTGAATTGCATTTCTCTGATGACTAAGGATGTTGAACATTTCCTTAAGTGTCTTTCAGTCATTTTAGATTCCTATTATTTTGAGTGAGATAATCCAGACACAGAAAGACAATTATCACATGTACTCATTCATAGGTGGTTTTTAAACATAAGGCAAAGAAAACCAGCTTACAAACCACAATTCCAGAGAACTTAGACAACAATACGGACACTAAGAGAGACTTACATAGATCTAATCTACGTGGGAAGTAGAAAGTATAAAAAGACAAGATCTCCTGAATAAATTGGGAGCATAGGGATCTTGGGGGAGGATTGAAGGAAGGAAGGGAGAAGCAGGGAGGGGAGCAGAGAAAAATGTAGAGCTCAATAAATATCAATACAAAAAATTAAAAAAAAGAAAGTCAGGGTGGAGGCTGAAGAGATGGCTCAGTGGTTAAGAGCACTGTCTGCTCTTCCAGAGGTCCTGAGTTCAATTCTCAGCACCCCCAATAGTGGCTCACAAGCATCTATAGTGGGATCTGATGCCCTCTTCTGGCATTAAGGTGTACATGCAGATAGAACACTCATACATGAAATAAATACATCTTAAAAAAAAAATGCCTGGCGGTGGTCACGCAAGCCTTTAATCCCAGCACTCGGGAGGCAGAGGCATGCAGATCTCTGTGAGTTCAAGATCAACCTGGTCTACAGAGCTAGTTCCAGGACAGGCTCCAAAGCCACAGAGAAACCCTGTCTCAAAAAACCAAAAAAAAAAAAAAAAAAAAAGAAAAAGAAAGAAAGAAAGAAAGTTAGGCTGTATATGGTGACCACACCCTGGATTTGTGCTGCGCATCAGCTTTGAATGCTTGGGACAGAACTGGAGAAATAGGGGGAAACAATGAGTCATTTATTAAAGTTATACAGGGCCCAAAGGAAGCCTTTACTAATTTCTTAAAAAAGAGTGACTTCAGCAGTAAATAGAATGATACCAAATTCAGAAGTTAGACAAATAATAATTGAATCTCTGCCTTTTGAAATAGCCAACTCTTGAGGGCTGGAGAGATGGCTCAGTGGCTGCTCTTCCAGATGACCTGAGTTCAATTCCCAGCAACACATGGTGGCTCACAACCATCTATAATAGCATCTAATGGCCTCTTCTGGCCTGCAGAGCACCCATACAGAAAATAAAAATAAATTAAAAAAAAAAAACAAAGAAAATGCCAACTCTATATGCAAATGGATAATTAGGCCATTAAAAGCAAGATCAACACCTTTGGAAGAATGGATTCAAGATATAATTAATATTGACTCTCCTGACCATGAAAATGCATGGATAGGAGATTTCCAGAGGCCTGAGGAAAAACAGAAATGTCGTGTTATAATTGTGGGAAACAGGTAACCTTAAAAGGGACTGTAGACAAGGTGTTTCTAGAAACAATGTTTTTCCAAGAATAATCCATTCAGAATGCTCCTCCTTTCTGTGTTATGCAGAAGGTAAGGCTAAGGCAGGCACTGGACTGATGAATGTAGGTCAAAGAGAAATATTCAAGGTAACTCTTTGCCTTTGGGAAACTCTGTGAGGAGCCTCTTGCAGGCCCCTATGCCAAATCTGGTTCAGTCGTTTCCTGTCAGCATAAAGGAAACGCCTTCTCAGAAGAATTAAAGAACATAATGCCTATTTTAAGAATCATACTGCTCTGTATAGTAGAACAGCTGTAGAAGACAGAACAAAAAATTCAGGAAAAGCCATGAAGTGAGTATTTTGGCAAAGTTCTATAAATGCACAAAGACCAAAATTAAAAATACGAATAAATGAATTTGTCATTGAAGGTCTGATAGACACAGGTGCAGATATACCAGTAATTTCATCGGAATCTTGGCATCCAAATTGCCACTTCGAGATGTAAATGTTCAGTTTTTAGGGACTGGAACTTTATCTCAGGTAAAGCAGAGCACGAGATGGGTCAAATATATAGGACCAGAGGACAGAGAGGAATATTAAAACCATATGTGGCTAATACAGCAATGAATTTGTGGGGACATGATTTGTCACAGCAATGGAATACTCAGATCCAACATTCCCCCAATCTTAGAAACAAACCATAAATTAATTTATGTTTCTGGGAAAAATATTACAAGATATTATAAAGAACAGTCACTAAACATGCAGCTTGTACAAGAACAGGGCACAACAGCTGCTGATTCGAAGACACCAATAGTCCTACCTTTAAAATAGTTGATAGACAAACCTGTTAAGCAATGGTCTTTAACAATAGAGAAACTGCAGGCTTTAGGACAACTGGTACAAGAGCAACTAGATGCTCAGCATATCAAAGAATCAACCAGTCCTTAGAATTCCCCTGTATTTGTTGTTAAAAAGAAATCTGGAAAATGAAGAATGGTAACAGATTTAAGAGCTGTTAATAAGATGATTCAGCCAATGGGCTCTCTACTATCTGGCATTCCTTTGCCTTCTCTATTGCCTAAAGGTCAGCCTCTTATAGTTATTGATTTAAAAGACTTATTCTTCACTATACCTTTACAAGAAAAAGACAAGAGAAAAATTTGCCTTCATAGTGCTACTTATAATTCTCAGCCTGCTAAGAGATAGCAATGGAAGATTCTTCCACAAGGAATGTTAAACAATCCCACCCTGTGCCAGTATTTTATAAGTCAACCATTGGAAATGATATGGAAGCAATTTCCTCAATCTATAGCTTTCAATTACATGGATGACATTTTGTTATCTGATTCAAATGTAGAATCTTTAGAAAGAATGTTTGAAGAAGAAAATTTTGCCTTGTTGGGGATTACAACTTGTTCCTGAAAAAATACAAAGAGGAGATTATATTAATTATTTAGGTTATACAATAGTTTTATAAAATATTAGACCCATGCCAGGTGGTAGTGGCACAAGCCTTTAATCCCAGCACTTGGGAGGCAGAGGCAGGAGGATCTTTGTGAGTTCAAGGCCAGCCTGGTCTACAGAGTGAGTTCCAGGACAGCCAGGGCTACACAGAGAGAAAAAAAATTGCAAAATTTGATATGCAAATTAGGAGACTGATTATAGACTATTAATGACGTCCTTAGATAGTGACAAAGACTTAAATAACCCCAGGGAATCACCAGCTGAAGCTGAGACAGAATTGGCTTTGATTGAAGAGAAATTACAGAAGGTACATGTGGATCATGTGGATCCAAATCTTAACTGCATTCTGGTATTATTATATTACCCTCCAAACATTCCCCTACAGGAATTTTAATGCAGAGGGAAGATATTATCTTAGAATTGATCTTTTTATCACATAAGCCGAATAAAAAATTTAAAATTTATGTAGAAAAGATCTCCAAGTTAATTAAAAGGAAAACTAAGACTTCATCAATTAGCAGGAATACACCTAGCAGAAATTATAGTACCTTTCAATAATGATGAAACTGACAAATTATGGGAAGAAAGTGAACCCTGGCAAAGAGCTTGTAATAATTCTTTGGGAGAGATTAAAAATACCTATCCCAAAATCAAGAGAATTCAACTTATAAAGAGAACAAACTGGATCCTTCTTTACATTGTACGGGACACACCAATAACTAGAGCCCCTACATTCTATACTGATGCAAATAAATCAGGAAAGGCAAGTTGCAAATCAGAAAATTTGAGTAAAGTGGATCAAAGCCCTTATGATTCTGTCCAAAAGTCAGAATTATATGCTATTCTCATGGTACTAAGGAATTTTAAAGAACCTCTCAACATAGTTACCGATTCACAATATGCAGAAAGAGATGTTTTGTATATCAAAACTGCTGGATTTATACCAGATGATACAGAATTGACTTTATTATTTATTAAGTTACAAGATAAAATCAAGAATAGGAATCATCCCATATACATAGCACACATCCGAATCCATACGGGCCTGCCAGGTCCTGTAGCACATGGTAATACAGAAATCAATCAATTATTGATTGGAAATGTGCTGAAGGCCTCAGAATTTCATAAAAAACATCATGTCAATAGCAAAGGTTTAAAAAAAGACTTTTCCATTATGTGGCAACAAGCCAAAGAAATTATAAGGAAATGTCTGACTAGTTCTCTGCATAACCAAACACCACTACCTGCAGAAAGAAACCTAAATGGTACTCATAAGAATGAAATCTGGCAGATGGGTGTGTTCATTTTGCAGAATTTGGAAAGCTAAAATATGTACACCATACCATTAGTACTTATTCAGGTTTTCAATGGGTAACTGCTTTGAGTTTTGAAAAGGCTGATTTGGTAATCACACATTTGATAGAAATTATGGCCATCATGGCCATAAATAAAGACAGCAATGCTCCAGCATATGTCTCTAAAAAAATGAAACATTTATAATATAAAGCACATTACAATCCTACAAGGCAGGCAGTTATAGAAAGATCAAATCGAACTCTGAAGGATATGTTAAATAAACAGAAAGGGATGATAAATACTCCCAGAAACAGACTGCATAAAGCTTTATTAACTTTGAGTTTTCTAAATTCTAATAAGAAAGGAACAACAGCTGTGGAGAAACATTGGATAATAGAAAAACTACAGAATTAGATCAGCCAATATACTTTAAAAATGTACTGACCTCAGAATGGATAACAGGATATGTGTTATGTTGAGGAAGGGGTTTTGCTTTGTTTCCACAGGAATTGGAAAGATGTAGATACCATCAAATTTGATAAAAATTCAATCTGAACAAGAGACACCTCTTAATTAGAAGAGATGATAGTTCATTAAGCACCATGGCCATTTAATCTAAACTAACCTATAAAACTAACAAATGCTTTTCCTTTGATCCCATATAACCTGCCAAAAGAGAATCTCCCCAAAATTAGGATTGGGGAAGGGTTTTGTTTCGGTCTCTTCAGGAGACTTAAGAGAGACAGCTAAGGAATCTGAAGACCACTGGACAAATGAGACATCTAAAGGAAAAGGACAAATCATCCAGAAAAAGTGTCTCAAGAAAAAGAATAAATTGGCCTATTTGTAAATCACATTTCCAACAGGATAAAATTTTATAAATCTTCCCAAATGTGTGTTTCTGCTGTTCTCTACAGACATATAATGAAAATGGTCTTTGTAGTCCCAACCAATTAAAGATTAAAGCTGGCTATGGAGTTGGAGTGCTGCTCTCTCCTCTAAACCCAAACACGCTTATTAAAGTGAAATCCAAAATCTCTGTCTCATGTCAGAAGAGCCACCTGACATGGGACAGGAGAAAAAAAACATTAAGGACTATTTTATTGCCACTAATCTCATAATCCTTTGGCTTTATATTGGCTCTTTAACAGCTTTTCTTAAGGTATAAATTTTATAAGATTTATGTATATATAATATATGTACACACACACTTTTTATCATGATATTAATAGTCATATAGAGTACTACTAATTCTAGAAAAAGGTTTCATCTACCTTCCTGTACATGATTTCAGGTTTGAGTCTCTTGTCAGTTTTCTGCAGTGAACAATGAGCAAACCTAACAGAGAATAGGGCCCCACAATGACAATTCTTCCAGGATTATGATAACACCACTAAGCTGAAAAACACCACCTAAAGATCAGCTTTGGACTACAAACTGCTCAGAACAATTTCAAGGTGACTAACTGAGATGATCCAGCCTAACAGACTACTCTAGCCAGGACTTGAGATAAGCCCTGTACTTTCCCATTATGCAGAGACTGGACACCAAATGATACCTCTCCAAGGACTTGACAATTAACTCAAATTTTTCTTTTCAGGATCCCCTAAAGATACCATCACCCCCCACCCCCGCCCAACAGCAGGAAGTAAATTTAGGATTATGATGTTCACATTCCCAAGAGGTGGGATGGGTGGTTTTTAGTCATTCAACGGGTTATGGATGTTTGTCATTGGTTAGGGGGTTGGTTACCAGCTGTTACTGGTTACAGTCAGGAGAAAAGTTGAGCAAAAGAGATGAGATTCAGAGTTCTTGTTCTGAAAAGAAAAAAAGGGATATAGATATGATAGGATATAGGACAAGGAGAGAACGGGCTCCACCAGGAGCAGAAGACAGGAGCCAGCCCGGTCCCGGAACACAAGTGGATCAGGATTGACCCAGCAACCAAATCCTGAGCCAGCGATCTCCACCAGAACAGGTACAAGGGAATAACCGCCGAGCAAGAGAGTGAGCCAGAGCCAGAGACTGCTGAGGGTCTGGACGTGAATCTGGGACCTTCAAGAGAGTGTATATAGGTCAACACCCCTGAGGGTCCGGGTAAGAGTCTAGGACCTCCCAGGAACTAGGCCGGAGTCAGTACCTCCGTCAGCCTGGGCAAGAGTGAGGCTGGGTCCTCCCAGGGAATGAGCAGGAACCAGAGATCCCGATGGGGCCAGGTGCGAATCTGAGACCTCAGAGAGAGTAGACCTGAGCCAGGTACCCTGTGGGTTGGGGCATTGGTTTGAGACATCAAAGGGAAGAGACAGGAACCAGTAACCCTTGTGGGTCCCAGCGCGAGTCTGAGACCTCTGAGGAAGCAAGATGAAATGAGAAATTACCTTAAAGAAATGGAAGAAAAAACAAACAAAAAATTCGAAGATATCACCAAATCACTTAAAGAAAACCAAGAAAAAGAACTCAAACATATAACAGAAACTATTCAGGTCTTGAAAACTGAGATAGAAAAAATAAAGAAAACACAAGCCGAAGGAATTATAGAAACAGAAATCATGAGGAAAAGAACAGGAACCACAAATGCGAGTACAAACAACAAAATACAAGAAATGGAACAGAGAATCTCAAGTGCGGAAGATAAAATAGAGGAAATAGACTCATCAGTTAAAGAAAATATTAAATCTAACAAAGGCTTAACCCAAAATATCCAGGAAATATGGGACAACATAAAAAGGCCAAATCTTAGAATAATAGGTATAGAAGAAGGAGAAGAAAGTCAACTCAAAGGCACAGAAAATTTATTTAACAACATCATAGAAGAAAACTTTCCCTACCTAAAGAAAGATATGCCTATGAAGATACAAGAAGCTTACAGAACACTAAATAGACTAGCTCCAAAAAAAATCCTCTTGCCACATAATAATCAAAACACTAAACATACATAGTAAACAAAGAATATTAAGAGCTGCAAAGGAAAAGGACAAGTAACATATAAAGGCAGACCTATCAGAATTACACCTGACTTCTCAGTGAAGACAATGAAAGCCAGAAGGTCATGGTCAAACATTATGCAGACATTGAGAGACCACGGATGCCAGCCCAGGCTACTATACCCGACAAAACTTTCGATCACCATAGAAGGACAAAACAAGACAGTCCATGACAAATCTAGATTTCACCAATACCTAGCCACAAACCCAGCCCTACAAAAAATACTAGAAGGAAAACTCCAACCCAAGGAAGATGGCTACACCAACAAAAACACAGACAATTGATGAGCTAATTACAGCAAATCCCGAAGAAGAAAAAAACGCACAAAATAACATTACCAACGAGGAAAACCAAATTAACAGGAGATAGCAACCACTGGTCATTAATATCCCTTAATGTAAATGGACTCAACTCACCCATAAAAAGGCACAGGCTAACAGATTGGATACAAAAACAGAACCCATCCGTCTTCTGCATACAAGAAACACATCTCAACCTCAAAGACAGACATTGTCTCAAAGTAAAAGGTTGGGAAAAAATATACCAATCAAATGGACCTAAGAAACAAGCAGGTGTAGCTATCCTAATATCTAACAAAATAGACTTCAAGCTAAAATCAGTGAAAAGAGACAAAGAAGGACATTTCATATGAGTTACAGGGAAAATCCACAAAGAGGAAATTTCAATATTGAACATCTATGCTCCAACAACAAGGGTACCTTCATATGTCAAAGAAACACTTTGAAAGCTTATATCATATATTAAACCCCATACACTGATAGTGGGAGACTTCAACACTCCCCTCTCACCACTGGACTGGTCAATCAGACAAAAAATGAACAGAGAAATAAGAGAACTAAAAGATATTATGTCTCAAATGGACTTAACAGATATCTATAGAATATTCCGTCCAAACAGAAAAGAATACACCTCCTTCTCAGCACCTCATGCAACCTTCTCAAAAACTGACCACATACTCGGTAACAAAACAAACCTCAACAAAACAAAAAAATTGGAATAATCCAATGTACCTTATGAGATCACCATGCTTTAAAACTAGAAGTCAACAGCAATACCAAATCCAGAAAATCCACAAACACATTGAAATTAAACAGTGTTCATCTGAATCATCAATGGGTCAAGGAAGAAATAAAAGGGGAAATAAAAGAATTCCTAAAATTCAATGAAAATGACCACACAACATATCCAAACTTATGGGACACGATGAAAGCAGTGTTAAGAGGCAAGTTCATAGCACTAAATGCCCACATAAAGAAGCTGGAAAAATCCCACACTAGTGAATTAACAGAACATTTGAAAACTTTAGAACAAGAGAAGCAAACTTACCTAAGAGAACTAGACGGCAGGAAATAATCAAATTGAGAGCTGAAATCAACAAAATAGAAACAAAGAAAACAATACAAAGAATCAATGAGACAAAGAGTTGGTTCTTCAAGAAAATCAACAAAATAGACAAACCTTTAACTAACAAAAAGGCAGAGAGAGAATATCCAAATTAACAAAATCAGAAATCAAAAGGGGACATAACAACAGACATAGAGGAAATACAGAGGATCATCAGGTCATATTTTGAAAACCTGTACTCCACAACATTGGAAAACTTAAAGGAAATGAACAACTTTCTGGATAAATATCACTTACCAAAATTAAATCAAGACCAGATAAGCAAATTAAACAGACCTATAACTGCTGAATAAATAGAAACAGTCATCAAAAGTCTCCCAACCAAAAAAAAGGCCAGGACCAGATGGTTTCAGCTCAGAATTCTACAAGACTTTCAAAGAGGAACTAATACCAATACTCCTCAAATTATTCCACACAATAGAAACAGAGGGAACATTGCCAAACTCTTTTTATGAGGCTACAATTACCCTGATACCCAAACCACAGAAAGACAATACTAAGAAAGAGAATTACAGACCAATCTCACTCATGA